>JAUMHO010003269.1:0-16392 GCA_032360965.1 Ulva armoricana | reverse complement strand
GCCGCCGCCGCGCCAAGCACGGCGGTCGGAGCCGGCAGCTGCGACGGCAGCCCCCGGCACAGCAGGGGGTCGTGGGAGCGCGGAGGCGCGCGCTGCAGCGGGCATGGCAGGCAGGCTCGATCTCGGTGGGGGGCCGGCTGCAGAGGAGCCGGTGAATCGTATTCACGGCGAGGGTGCCGCGGACCCAGCGAGGCATGGGGGAGCGTGTGACGCGCTGCCGGGGTTTGAGCTGCGCAGCTTCATCAACATGAATGCGCTGGAGGGAATCTGCCGACGGAGGCAGGCGGGCCTCCGGCAGGAGTCTCTGAACAGCCTCGCCAAGCGGTGCGCTCTGCCCGACTGTGCATGAGGCGTGGTAGTCAGCGGCATGGGTCGCACGCATGTGAGGGGCCTGCCTGAGGGTGTGCTCTGCCACACGGTGTGCGTGATGTCTGGCTGCTGGCACCGGGCCATCCGCCGAGGTGAGCGGGGCGAGGCTCTTCGCCATTCAATGGATGAATGAGCGTGCCTTGCTCAGTCCTGCACGTGCAAACGCCGTGCATGCAAGGAACTAGAACACTTCCCTCTATGTGATGCACGAACCGGTTGTGTGACCCCCTCGCCCCAGTGACTGTGGTTGGTAATGAGACGCATACCTGTTTGTACGATCCGTGTGGTTTTGGAACCCTTTTGAATCATTGCCTGTACAAGATGTTACATTGTCATTACGGGTCTCCACCTTACAGTTTGTGAAAGCAAGTTGAAGGTTCAGACGTGACAGATGGGATACTGCAGGACTTGCAATTCATACATGCTCAAGCATGCGCCATTCACATCACTAAACGTGATTGCAAGCCACTCAAAATCGAGAGCAATGCTGCCAAGTCACCATGCATGGAAACAACTCCACATCGCCAGTCACATGGACAACGATAGACAGAAATTCGGCATATCACTGACTCTGTTTGCTCTCTGCCTAGGACAGAGCCATCTCCATCGTTATCTTCAGCTCGGAAGCCGGTTGCCATTCACAATCAGCTGCACTGAAGCCGAAGCATATGTCAGAAGGCCTGGTCCCAGTACGGAGGCCAGCAACGATCTCGCATGATCTGCAGCCCTATGGAGGTGCTACCGGGCAATCGTTTCATACCCGTGACCACGCCTCGCTAGTGCAACAGCCAGTGACATGGGGCGCCGGCTCAAGCTGGTGCATGTTCAGGCTGCTCGGCAAGGCGATCGACAAGACGGAGCAGGTCAGCACATGGTCGGTGCGGCCACTGCGGCACGGTCAGCTGGAGTATGCCGCCAATGACGCCCACGTGCTGGTGGTGGTGGCTGACGAGCTTGCCGCGGCAGCCGTGGTGCCGCCGAGCCTGGGAGCGCTGTGGGACGCCCGCAGCGGCCAGCACCTCCTGCAGACGATGTACCCCAAACCCGGCGCCGTCGACGAGGGTATGTTTGTGTTCTCTGGACAACGCGAGGGCGCAGAGGGATCGTGGCGGTCCTGGAGGGAGCGAGTGTGGACGAGGCGCCCGCGCTAACCATGGCTTTGGTGATAGCAGGATTCAGGAATGACACTATGCCTGGGGGGGGGGGTCCCCCAAACATAGGGCTTGAGGACTTGATGAATCCAGGCTGTCTTGTTGAGCACGGTTGTTCATTCACAGGTCCCTGCAGATGGTTTGTGAATCTCCATTTTGCTCTTACTCTGATGTCAGCAGAGGAATCCCTGCATTTGGGCCATGCCCAGAAATTGCCTGTCTGCATGTGTGTTGTGTTCATGCTGCATATAGTCTTTGCTTTGGGGTGAGCCTGTCCTCATACCCAGTGGGTCCACAGAGCCCAGGGAGGGCAACATGGCACGAACGTCCTGCGAAACTCCACTTGTTTGATTGCGTGGTGATAGCGTGTTGGCCTGAGATACAGCCGTGTCGGTGGTCCTGAGTGATGGTGTTGAACGTCTGGTGTCTTCACAACACTAGTCATTATCCGCCATCGAACATGAATAGCGACCGTTAGACAGGCCCAGTGATCGATGAGTGTTAGTTTATATCTATCCACATATCACCAGAAACCGTCGGCTGCGAGCACACCGGGGCCAGAGCCATTGCCTCGCGCACGGGCGCATGCAAACACCGCATCTTAGCCGTAGAGGCGGTTCGGACCGTTGTGCCAAGCATGCGACCAGGCGAAGTCGATTTAAAAAAAAACTCATGATTCACATCTGCCTGAGTGTCATCATACGTGCAATGATGTCACTGCAACGGTGCCACGCTGCGCATGACGTAGAGAACAGCTCTGTGCTCCGTTGGCGCCCCAGCAGACTTGGTACCGTACAATCAACGGCGATGAAACTAGATGGCATGCTCACCTTGTCGACGCGTTCACCGCGGGACTGTTTCCTGAGCGCTAAGCGGTCCAGACGACACGCGGGTGCTCCAGTCTTGGCGTTCGTGCAGGAGGCCGATTTTAAGTGTGCAACTGTACTTGTGAGCGCCTACAGGCACGGCAGAAAACATGATGTCTCGTCATGGCACACGTACTGTTACTCTGCCAGCTAGGGGTTTCCGTCACGGGTGCATGCGTCGACAAGTGTGGTCGCGGCGTGATATACGCCCCTACTGTCCTGGGTGATCAGGCGCTGTAAGCGACCACAGCAGCGACGATCTCGTGTATCAAACTCTTGCAGGCGGGCGCGAACACTGACCCTATTCTTGCTAGGTTCCTAGAGCTTGCAGTTGAAGTGCTTGCCAGTTGGTTCAGAATTTCAGTCGCCTGCACCTGGCCCTGACTAGTCATCGGCGCTTTTAAGTATGATGACACTTTTAAAAGATGAACTCTGCGACTGTTGCATCTACTGTTGCAGCAGGACGCACGTGCCCTGCAAACTTGATGATTGAGAAGGATGCGTGCGACACGGAACATGGCAATTGCCGATATCGATCGTCCACGAGCACTCCTTAGGACCCCACCGCTTTGGGTCGACGTCACCACGCGAGTCGCCGAACCTTCCGTAATGTTGCAGGAGCATCCAACCAATGGCAGAGGTGCTGAGCTGTGATGCGTAGTTTCACAGAATTGCAGCTGCAGCGCGCGTGCGAAGGCCGTCGTTGCGCATCGTTTGCAGATGACGGCCCATGAGCAGCCGCGATCGCGCATGCATAATCGTTTTCTACTCCCTTACACCACATCCTGCTTCTCGAGCTGGACTTGATGCAACACGCCCATCTACACACGCGCAGGTGTGCGGGAACCCCACATTTCCGCAGCTACGTACCTACAACGCACCGGTCAGTCCAATCGGCGGCCGGGAGTACGCGCATGCATATGCGTAGTGATCCTCACGTCCTGGACTTCGAGGATCTTCAGGTGCACGCATGGGCATTGAAGATTAAGCATAGAACTCTTACTACCTGTTAAACTGTTTAGCCCGACGCCGGGCCTGGCTAGAGCACGAACTGTTTTACCGCCGGCCAGGAGCACGCAAGTCACTGTTCCGCAGCTGCGTGAATGCATATCATGCATTGTTGGTGCAGATCACATCATCCATTTCCTGTTCAAAGGCGCGCTGTATTCATTCGACGCAGCCGGCACACCGGGCGCCGAATCAGCCTCTCTCGAGATGTAAAGCGATGTGACATTCACGCGTACGCTTGGCAAGCTTTAGCTCTCCTCCGATCGCATGCAGCACAACCATTCCAGCTGCAGCCTCGAGTGCAGGGTGGTTTGGTTACGCTTGTGTGTCCCTCGATATCTGCTATACGGTGGAAGTACTGCACACGTACGTGTGTCGGAGTTCGCATTCTGCGCGCGTGCATGGCCACGGATGACCACAAACTCATCCATGCTCAATCTCAAACCCGGAGTAGACGAACTTCGTCGCAACCACCCACAAGGGGACCCTCCGGTGACTCAGACGGAATCGAAAACAAACATGGCTCAGTCAGAGGCGCGAACACCCAGACCTCGACTCTGCTGGTACCGTTCAACATCGCGATGGTCTTCTGCGTGTTACTGGAAGGTGACATGGGCTGTCATAGTGCTTCAAGGTTCATCTGCACATTCCAAGTGTGTGATCATGCCGCAATTCACGATGCCATGACGTAACACGCACACATGTCCTTATGGCGTAGGTGTACCTGTTGAAAGCATGGACACGAATGCGACACAGCCTGCACAGCTCTCCGTGGCGGATGCCCACGAATCCACATTGCGCCTGGCAAGCACCATTGCTTCGACTTCGACCCTGCTTTCTTGCGTTCGTTGACGACATAAACTAGATTGCCGCGATCGATATTGTTTGAAAACGGACTGTTATAAACTTCTCAAGACTTTGACATAGAGTAGTGAAGTTGTGTAGGGAGTGGGGATCTTGGGCGGGTGCGTGACAATGTCCATGTAAACATGATTGGGTCGCACATGGCGGGTCGCCCAATGCCAGTGGTGAACACGCGCAGGATACGGTGACCGCCTGTCAGGCTGAAAGCACATCAATTCTCTTCCGCATATTCAAACTATGCGAGTCTGGGGCATCATCAGGCGTTGTCGTGCATTGAGTTGCTATTCAGGCCCACAGTGTCAACTTTGCTCCAGCAATTGAGCATTTGTACCTGCACGCATCCGTACCAGGAACCCTTTGCGTTTGGCCGTGACTACCCTGAATCCTTGTGCCCTGACTTCTTTGGTACCTGAAGTACATACTCGCTTGCAGATCTTCCGCTCGACCGAGCTCGCTGCTGCTTAGCTTGCTCTTCCGCAGCTGGCGCACTTTTCCTGCACAGCAGCCTGCTCCATCGCGCTGACCATAATGCTCCGGATACTTCTAGTCAGCTTTGCCGTTATTTCGGCTGCTGCAGAGCCGCTGCGAGGGCCACCGCAGATGAAGCTGGCTACGCTGGCGGAAGAAGCAAGCTTCCTTGCGAGGCACTATCCACGCCAGCTGTTGCCTTTCGCGGATTGGTCACAGGATTCGTCAACATGGGGCAGGCATCTACGTAACGTGGGTGAGATGCTGTACCCGTTACGTTTTGCGTTTCCTTCTGCCGAGTGCGTCCATGTTGGCACGCAGGACCGTGTGCGCAAGGGCCACGCTGCGTGTTGCCACGCCACTGTCTCGAGAGAAGGCCGTTTCTTACACTCTGGAAAATTTCAACGGTCACTGACTAATTCAGTTCAATCTGTATACAACTCCGTCAAGCGTGTGCCCCTGACTAACATGCCAAGACACAGACGGCAGCCGGACATGTGCAGACAGCATACCTGGGCAGGGAGCCTGTCAGTTCAAGGATGGGAAGTGCATCGTCGACGGCAAGTACGTCGCAAAGGTCGGGGCTCTCGCTGACTTTCTCATTGCAGTTCTGGACCTGGACCTCTGCACCAGCTTTGACCAGTTTGATGGGTCTTGCAACGACTTGGGTGCGATCCCTGTTGTCACACCACTGCTGTTAGCGTTCGTGTGGCTGGAAGATAAGTGCGGACACGCAACAACGGGCCACTGTCCACAGTCCACAGTCCGGCCAGCCAGCCAGCCTACGGCTGCAGGTGCACAGTTCGCGGTTGGTTGTCCGAGGTGCCAATATCCATACAGATATGCAACGTAATCATACATGCAGTCTTTCTCAACTGCATGTGTCCTCTGTGTGTCCTGTGTGTGCTGCTCAAAGACATAGCAGGCTTGACATGACATGCTTCACTGCAGCCCTGGTACCGTCCAACAGGCTGGCTTGTGGTCCCGGTTATCCGGAGATGTCAAGGTCCTTGTAGGCTGTGGCGAGTCACACGCTAGTGTCCATGACGGCGGCGTATCCGTATCTGTGGTTGCGCATTCTATCGGTGACGTGCGGCGGCTTGCATGGCCTCCGGCGAGCGATAGTTGTTAGGTGCACTTCCGGTTGGTGTGCCCTCAGCAGGCAATGGGCGAGACGTCAACGACCGTGCGGCAACCCGTCTCAAGTGAACACTCGCCCACGCACGTACATCTCCTGCCAGAGGCATCAGGCCTTGCTGGGTCTACCACGTTTGAGAACACGGCTGCTGCTCCCTGCGCGCAATCTACGCCCTCACCCCCCCCCCCCCCCAAGCCCCACTCCAGGAATACGCTGCTGAATCGAACGAGCGACGTGCCGCACCGTCCATGTGCCGTGGCACGAGCGCTGAGGTCCGAACGTGCATGCAGTGAATCCGGAAGGCGTGTGCAAGACTGTGTTCATGGGCCCGGTCATCAACGGCCTGGCCTGCGTGCCCACCAACTCAACCGCCGACAGCACAGACTTTGAGTCAGGCTTTGACATCGCGCCCAAGTTCACCAGCCTCTCCAACTTCATCACCAGTGCATGCCCCCAGTATGAGTTGCTCCAGAACACCGCCGACCCGTGCGCCCCCGATCCAGTACCGGCCTCCCTGCCACCCTGCTGCGCCGCATTCCATGGTGCCATCATGCATGCATCACATGCACCGACTGCCTGGCGCGGGCATGATCCATTCAGCTTACGAGCGCCGCTGGATGACTCAAGAACACGCAACGCCAGGTGTGGTTGCGTGCGTGTGCTGACACAGGTGGCCTCCATGCCCGGAGCCTCTGGGCAGGGCTTCTGGCTGCGCTGCTGTGTAGCGCCCACAGAGCATGCTCTCCATCCATGCCGTCCGCCCATGATGTAACTCTCGTTAATGTTGGCGTGGACGTGCCGCCAGCATGCTCACGTGCTATGCCCCTGGGCCGCCGTGGAGGGCGATCCGGATGCGTGAGTGGCGCAGATGTCAGTCTCCGGGGCTAATTGGGGGGGGGGGGCGAAACCCAGATGTGCGGCTGACCCGGGTGGTGCTGGCCTGCAGGATGTGCACGATGCCGTACCGCGCGCTGCTGCGGATCGTGGGTTGCGACACGTGCATCATGGAGCTCGCCGTGGTCCAGGGCGTCGTCGCGGCCGCCTGCGGCACGTTCACGACTCGCGCGACGTGCACCTCCGACGAGGCGACCGCGGCAGCGCGCTTGGTGCTGTGCGGTGACGACCCCGCGTGCGAACGTATCAGCCCCAACAGTATCGGTGCGTGCTCCCCGCCTGCTGGTGGGTTTCGCGACCCGGCTATTCTGATAGAGATCTATTTTTGAGGAACTGTCCCTGGAACACCATCCCGATCGCCCAACGCGGGCCTGCTGCCTCCGGCTGAGCTCGGTTGTAGTGTGCGATACATGCGTATCCCATCCTTTGCGAGCACGCTGTTCCATGCAGTGCAAGCAGCCTGTTCCTTTCGGCCTGTGTTGATGTGTGGCGTGGTGCGGGCCGTCTGCACATGGGAGTGCAGATGCCAGACCGCGATGAGTGCTTCTATGTTTTGGTGACGTAGCGGAGCATGCCGTTGAGATGTGACGGCACGCTGACACGAACCTTTTCACCTGGACTGTCCTGTTCACACGGTCTCCTGGATCTCCGGGATCTCATTCACCAACGCATATTCTAGAATGTTCTGAGCTCTCTCTCTGCAGCAGCTGCGGCATGCCACTGACTGTCGCAGCTGGGTGTTGCTTCTTCTTTACCCCAGGCTCAGAGACGCTCTGTGCGGATACTGTCCAAGTGCCAGCGGCATACCCGCAGGCCAGCAATGCCTCCGTCCGGTGTTCCCCCCCGATGGGTGTGGCCTTTCCCGTGCAGACCCCCTGGCCCAGTTTTACGGCTTTGAGTACTTGGACTACAACACGACCGATGACGGCGATGATGCCGACGCCCCGGCGGACGCCTACTCCGGGCAGTTTGACTATCTCCCTGTCGTGCCGGACGGCGGTGCGCAGCTTTACAATGATGCTTCCGACTACTCGTCGTCTGGCGACTATGAAACGGGGGATTACGACTACATCGCCCCGCAGGCCGCCGGGGATTACAGCATCACAGGCTTCGATTACGGATTTGACGCCACTGCGCCGATCCCGGTGGAGGATAACGGCGCTGCTTACTCGCCCACAGGGTACTATGATTCTAATGCTCAGGGGCCGGATGTGACCGACATCCTGGAGGGGTATCTGATTTCGGACTCGTACAACGCATACGACCCGTACTCATACGCGACTCTGCCCATTTCGTCGGATGCGGCGATCTACTACGGTGATGAGGCGTTCATGCTTTCTCCAGGCAACCCGTGGGAGGGCTCTGCGGAGACAGACGCCCCTGCGCCGCCGCTCCGAGTGCCGGTTCCGGAGAGGATCCGGAATATCACGGCTACCGGCGGCAAGCAGAACACTCCCACAGGGATCGTATAGGCTGTGCCTGCGATCTCACGGGATGCAACGGCATTTTGTGGAGGTGTGCATGTATGGCGGCATGCGCTCAGGCGTGGAAGGGGTGGGCATAAGGCGCGCTGGCGATGTACCAGACATGCGCATGGCCGACGCGCAAGCTGCGCGCTGGGAGGGTCAGAGGGGGCGAACCACCGGCGCTGGGGGGGGTGGCACTGTCTTGCCGTGGCCGTGTGGGGACGCCGCGGTTGCCTGGGTGCTGCGCTTCTCGGGCGGCTGATTCCCGTCGCGTGCGCGCTGGGGTGCCGTGCTGTGTGTGCTGGGAAGGCGTGCCTAATTGCGGCACTCGATCGTCGGCTGTGGTAGAGGCCTGGCAGATGCGCGGGTTGCAGTTCCGTGCAGCGCAAACTGCATACTCGGGCGTGGACTGCCGTGCGGGCGCTGCTGGGGGCCGATGCATGCGTTGCGGGACGCGGCGGCTGCGGCCCCGTGTGCCGTCTGAGCAAACCCTGAGTTGGCTGAATCGTGCTACGCAGCATGGTGCGCGGACTGTGCGGGCCGTGCATGTAGATGCATCAATTATACTTGGAGCAGCGTGAGGGGACCGCGCGCGGGGTACTGGAGTATTGCGGCATCGCTGCTCCAAGATGTTTTAACAGTAGTGCACTTGCCAGTCTTTCTGGGCGTCGGTTCTGCTCGTTATGAGCGCACGTCATGACTGAAGCAGCTGGGCCGGGGCCACTGGCGTGCACGAGAATAACAGCCGTTTGCCTGATGTACGAGGCGCTGTTTGCCCGCCTCCTGCCTGTTTGTTGCGTGTAGAGGCCTTTGTGCCAGAACGTAAGCTTGTGTCTGGCGGCTGAGCCGCCATTCGCTCGCAGACAGTGTAATGCAGTGTCCCTGTGTGTAAATAAACCGGGAGCCTGTCAGCGTGTTCGGTTGCGTAGCTGATCCTGATGGGTCGTCTGGGTGCTTGGGAACTGTGCACGTGCCGACACGTGAAATGTAAAGGCTCCTGTCGTCTGATGACCGAATAGCATGTGCGCCCAGGTGGCAGCGACCGCCATCGATGTAAGCTGCCACAAGTCGCTTGTTGGTCCCGAGGAGGTTTCGACCGGTTGCCAGATGTGTTGAGCGGTGCGTGCCACACCTCACCCTGGTGGCTTTGAAGTCGTGGGCTGTTTGGCGCTGTGGTGTCTGAGTTGACCTTGGCATGTGTATAAAGTTGAGGATGTCGAGCTGATGTCATATCGATATGCGCGCGTGATCTCTTCATGCGCACCTACCAGTTTGGTCGACACAGCTCCGAGGTCGAGCAACTGGACGCTGGAAGCAAGGCATGTGGCAAGCATCCCGGGAACAGAACAACTCCGGCAGTACGCCGTAGCGTAGGGCAAAGCACTGGTGACGATCCGGCGGATTGACGCTGTTTCTTGCCTCGGCAATACACGTATTCCCGAACAGCAGCCACAGAAGAGCGCTGAAGGCAATGGGAGATTGCTATTACAATTTGGGGTCAGCCACGCCTGGCATTCCACGGGACTGGGGAAGATGTCTATGCATGCGGTGGTGCCGCAACACAACCTGGATCAGGAGCCAGCTTGACTGCATTTTTGGCTGTGCATAGAGGTACTGGCGAAGCGGACACAAAGTAGAACGCAACCGCAGAGTTCACCACACGTGTTCTTTTGACCTGTTTATGTTTGGGCCCAGGCACAACCTCTTGAGCTGCATTCTTTATCGTACGGGTAGACGGCAGCGTTCAGCCATGGGAAATCCCGACGAGGTCACTCTCGCGCTCGACTGGACGCCGAACATCAACCATGTTGGATTTTTTCTGGCACATTGTAGGGGATTTTTTGATGAAGCAGGCGTGAAGGTGGTTTTTTCTAGCCCGCACACCGACGACTACAAGACGACACCGGCACAGAAGGTTGCCACCGGTGAAGCGCAAGCCGCCATTTGCCCGTCGGAGACCGTGATTAGCCACGCATGTCAGGTGAAAGTTGCGAACTTCGCTGTGCTTTCGGATCGCGCAAAATCTGCTGGAATCAGGCTGTCTATCGTCGTGCAGCGCATGCTCGTGCTTCCATGAACAAACCTGAGAACGGCATTGTGAAGATTCAAAAGAAGACTGGCTGGTATGTCTACATGTTCATCCGCTGTTGCAGGCAGACGCGGGGAAGGGCCCTCGACTGAAGGCTGTTGCAGCGGTGCTCAGCAAAGACACCTCAGCCATCGTCACTTTAGCAGGTGCCTCCTCCACATTCTTCCACTAGCGCAGCACAACCTGCCAGCGTACACGAGGGCGTATCATATACTCCTCAACCGACTCATATATGCTTGTGCTGGGCTGGGGCTCAGGACCCACATGTGCGACACCACTCTCCGCCCTCAACTCCTGGCTCTTCCTCAAGAGATCCCTCCCCATGGGCACAGCCTCATCTTGCCCCGTCCTGCACGTACCAGGGAGGTTGCTGTCACCAATGCCAGCCTGGGCCTGCTAGGGTGCTTGGCTTCTTGGTACTCTTTAATCGAACACCCCCACCACAGGTGTCCATCGAACTGGGCTCAATCGTCTCCGTGCCTGACCAAACTTCGTGTGGGAGGCCGGGCCACCCACCTGCAAACCACTGTCCTCAAGCAGTTTGCACAGCTAACCGAGAGAGATGTGTCTCTAGATTAAACCAGCACTTACTCCGACAGCTCTGTTGCGTGGCTGTCGTAATATCCGGTCGCAGGCACACTGTCAAGGTCCTTGTAGGATATGGCGAGTGGATGTCACATTTACAGTTTATACTGTCGCACGGTCCTGCTGTGTCTGCCGCTTTCCTGTGTCCCACCCAGTGTTCAATTCAGCAGACCTCCCAAGCCAACAAATGTAAGTTTGGCGGACAATTCTAAGCCCCGAAAAAGTGACTACCTAGTCTAGTGGTACTCAGATTAACACTGGTCCCGCCTGACCGCCTCTACCAGCAGGGGTGTTTCGGCCGATGCCCGTCCAGATATCGCGTGATGCTTGGCCTGTCGCACTGCATCTGCCCCCGCCACATGTAGCCCGAAAGACACACACGCGGCTCTGTTGAGCGCTCGGTTGAGCTCCGGCGGCCGATATGCAGATTCGGGCATCTCGCGGCCGCGCGAGCTCTCCGGCAAGCGGTACGCCAGCTACGGTGCACGCTTCGAGGGCCGCATCGTGCAGCAGCTCATCCGCGCTGACGGGGGCGACGGGGAGTACGTGGAGGACGCGGCAGAGGGCATGCTTGGCCTGTGGGGGTCCCTCCTCGCGGGCAAGGCTGACGCGACGTGGGTGTTCATGGCGTGGGAGGGCGTCATCGCAAAGCGCAAAGGTGTCGGCCTCAACGTCTTCCACCTCGACGACTACAGCGTGCGCTCCCGCCCCGCCTGCGCTCCGCTGCCCGGTCAGATCTTTCCAACGCGTTCCAGGGCCGGGCTGCTGGAGCTGCACTTGTTGCCCGATGTGCATGCATGAAACCCCCGCACACGTCTCCAATGGTTCAGGCCGCGAGCCGGATGGTGCATGTCGGCACACCGGACTGATGCCGACCGTGGTTGCAAGCGGCCGCGTCTGCGGTAATATCTGCGGCTGGGGAAGCTCGCCGCATCGCCCCTGCTCAAAACAGCATTGAGATGCTGCTGCTTGCCACACAGAAGCACAGGCCAGTATACATGTGCCCGCTGTACGTGTTGCCGTGTGTGTGGGGCGCCGCGCCTGCCGTTCTTCGGCGGCCTGCCTCACCATGGCCGGGCTGCTGTGCAGATTCCGTACGGCTACTCCCCGGTCGTGGTCGTCGACGACGCAAAGCTGCCGGCCATGCAGCCCGCGCTGTCAAAGTTCTTGGCCGCCGCGTCGCGCGGGTGGCAGGCGTTCGTCGCAGACCCCGAGGCGGCCGCCCGCGAGGTGCTCACCCCTCTCCCTCCCCTGTTGCATGCTACACAGCGTCAGCCGTCGACCCTGGCACGGCGACTCTGGCAAGCCGCATGCATGGCACCGGAAACATGCAGTCCCCTGCTGCCTGACACGCAGTGTATGGTTGGATGTATGGTAGGAGGGTTCAGCCCGTGTGCCGCTGCAGCCTACGCGCCGCTTGCAGCTGAGGTGTGCTGCTGCGCGCCGCCGCCCGGCCGCCGGCCGCTGCGGCGCGCGCATTGCGCGTTGGCGTAGGCACAACCTGTCACGACAGCGCAGCACGCGCGGGGGGTGCCCGCGATTGCTTGTCCGTGGTCACGGCGTGCGGAGATGGGTGGTGGTCTGCAGCGGCCATTCTGCCGCACCACGGTCTGGGCCAACCCCGCGGCAAACAACGGGACGCCCTGGCTGCGTGAGGGCTGCGAATCAGTCACTGGTGGGGTGTGCAGGTGACACGGGCGATGAACGAGCTCTTCCCAGACCTGAAGGAGCCGGTGGATGAAGCGGTGATGGTCGATGCGGCAGAGGCGCTGCGGGGGTCGGTGCAGCCGCCATCTGGCGAGTGGGGGACCATGGAGGGGGAGAGGTGCGCCCCACCTCGGTCAGGACTGGTGCAAGATTGCCGGGTGCACACCACCTGTCGTGCTGTTCAAGCTCCCCGAGGGCTGTGCCGCAGCGATGCGGGGTGGTGCCTGTGGCCCTCTGACCTTCAGGGGCAGACCTGGCTTCGTGGCAACGAGTTGTGAGTATGATCGCCCGCGTGGCCTGCGACGAAGAACAGAGTGTTGACCTTTCGCGGGTCCGAATCGTCGAGCTGGGTGTTGGTGGGAGCTTCGAGCAGCAAACTGCGAGATCTGTGGGGCCTCGATCAGCAAAGGGAGACTGTACACTCGTTCACTTGAGCACCCGAGCAGCCACGGTACGATTGGCCGGTGTGCCTGCTGCATTGGGACGCGGCAGTGTGAGGTGCACGGTGGTCTGAGGTGGCAGAGGTGCAGTGCAGCCTTGCCGGCGGCAGTGTTCATTGTAGCCTCCCAAAGCCGACAGCTGTGAATTGTTGGCAGAAGTTATCAGGTGTATTCCCCCAAAAACGGCTGCTAAAAACAACTCTGCTGGGCAGGCCACGGCTACCTCGACGTGCAGCTCAGTACTTGTGCACTCCCGCATCAGGAAATCGGTCACTTGCACCTGGTAGACCACCTGAATAACGCCGAGAACTGAATCATCTGGCATGGTGTGAATAGGCACCCTGTGAACGGGCATGCCCTGCACGACCGGGTTACGCCGAGAACTGAATTAACGGACACTGCATCAGGGAAGAGGGACTGCATATGGTCGCAGTCGTGGCTGCCGGTCCAGTGGAATTCATCTGGGAGCAGCACCAGAGTAGATCAATGTGTCCGCGGGTTCCACCTCCGCTGCAGCTGGGTGCTGCATTCCCCCCTTCACTGGAAACACAGCAGGTCCTCCACCTAGACACGCAGATGCGATGCTACAAGATGATTGTCGTGGTGGGTATATACGTGCAGATCAGGGATTTTTAGTTTGCCAGGGGATGTGTTGAGCCATGAGTGCGCTGTGGATGCAGCTGAGCTGTGGTGGAGGTGCAGGTGGGACGCCTTCCTCGACTGGCTCGCGGACTCGGGCCTGCTCACGGCGAAGATGCAGTCGCGTGTGCCGTCGGTTGCTGCTGGCACGACGTCGTTGGACGGGCTGCGCCGCGGTGATGGGGGTGAGGCCATCCCCAGGGCCTCCATCTCTGCAACCTCACTGTTCACAAACAGCCTCCTCCCGCAGCACAGCACATAAGCGAGCTCCCGCTTACGTGCTGGTCTGTGGTCAGCTGGTCTTTCCAGCAACGTCTCAAGTGAGGCAGATGTATCGTCCGTGATTGAGGACCCGGGTTTTTGTACAGTTATTTTGTCATCTGTTTGCACTAGATCGGAATGCCATCCCTGGCATCTCATGGTTGGAACCTCGCTTTCCCTGTCGTCTTGCGACCAAGCCGTTGTGGAAAGTGCGTCACCTATTTCTAGGTAGCACATGGAGTAACGGTGTTGCACGGCATCACTTTGAAGTGATGGGGGAGCTGCTGTGGGTGCACAAAGGTGATCCGTTGGCCTAGGCGTGCCTGCACGTTGTTGCTCGCAAAGTGAACGTATGGAGTGCATACACGACATGCCACTACTAGCTTGGGTGTGATGTGCCGTTTGTGCCATCATGCCCAGTGCATCGGCTTGCTCAGTAGGTGAGCACTCCCCCAAAGCCACTGGAGGCCCAGAAACGCAAGTCTCCGGGAAATCGGCATGTCCTGTAGTGCATTGTCCAATTTCGCTTGCTCTGCTACCCGGTTGAGGGGGAAAGAAACTTCAATGTTTCCAATGACGGTTAGGTTGGTGTACATATCTGGGCTTGCAGGACTGCAACGCCTCCTTCTCGGGGTATGTCGCAACGCCTGACGACCGAAAGGACGTGCCGCCTGCTCCGTATTTTCAGCAGTGTAGTGGTTCAGAAATACAGTACGGAGTAATGTGAGAATGTGAAGACGGCAAGTATCGTTGCAAGCGATCGCATGTCTCCTCGATCCGAGCGCAAGGTTGTGTATCCCGGGTCAGACCACGAGTCCAAGCGTTCGCCCCCGTTGCACGGTACCCAGCTCCAATTGGAATAGGATCAGCTGCGTAGGCCATTCTATCCGCTGATTAAGTCCTCGCCGGTTGATGAGCTCGTTCCCCGTCACGCCGGACGTCCACATGCAGGCCCGATGCCCAACCGGCGAAGTCCCAAAGGCACGATGGTCAGGATTCGGCATACCAGCCCACCAATACAGCATCTCAACCCAGTCCCTACTGCTCCGTCACTGCAGCATGCGCTGAAGAAAGTTGCCCAGCTCAGCATGGTATGCCTTTGTTCTTGCAGCAAAACGTTCGAAGTGTGTGTTGCCGTTATCCACAAGCCGCATGGATACAGCATCACATAGAAGAACGTGCTTTGTTCATGTCTCCCGCATGAAGGTGGTCAGACTGTGTCTTCAGCAGGAACGCTCTGCTCCCATGGCAACAGCGGTCCAGCACCCCACAGGCTATCCTAGACAGATCCCTGCTGCAGCCTGCCAAGATGATGTTTCCACGATCTCCACGGTCCCAACGAAACACGATGAGCAACCCAAAGCGCGTGCAAGCACCATCTCCGGGAGTAAATGCCAGTTCCAACACCACACCTGTGGATACCACAGCGCAGCAGGCAACAGTGCACGAACCACAACCTGGAAGCAAGCTTGGCAGCGCCAAAACACATTTCGACGTAGAGCAAGCCACCCTTACAGTTCAACAGATAAAGCACACGCTGGCAGCCATGGAGGCCGAGGACAACAGCTCTGCTGACGAGTGCTACCTGGATGAGTTTCCGTTGACGTCAGACTTGGCATGGGATGCACAACATGAAGCACACAAAGAGCACCACCAGCGTGGCCGGGCAACGCCCCAGCATGTGATGCCTCTGGGAATACACGAGTGCGCCACTGACTTTGGAATGTGCAGTGCAGCTGCCTGGCTGCACGGGCAGCGGTGGCTGCTTCTCCTTGGGAACAAGGCAGGTAGCACAGCTGCTCGCTGAACAGCATCTGCCAGCAAAATGCGCAGCGTTCCTGTGCCTCTCGTTGGAACGGCCTGCTAAGTCCCTGGTTGGTATGGTCCTCAGCCGCGGTGACCACATCTCGCTAGATTGACATCCGTCAGCCATAGCTGTGGCTCCTCCCGCCCGAAGCACAGCTCGTACTCTAACAGCAATGAAAGCACTGACAGGACAGCCATCCTGAAAAGCACACATACGGCAGCACCAAAGATCATTCGCACTGGTTGCCGCCGACAGCACTGCGCATCGCACTCATAAGGTGGAAGCTGTCATCTGATACGACTGCCCTAGCGCCTCTCCTTGTAGCCTCGCATTGTAGCATTGTATAAATGAGATCGCCGCGGCGAGTGCAGCTACATCATATCGGCGTCCCCGTCCACAGACGCGGTACACTACCACGATGTGGACACCCTCAGCCCGGCGGTGCGCCAGGCCGCGCTGCAGGCGGCCGCCTCCGTCGAGGACGGCCTCGCGCAGCTCGCCGCCGGCCGCTCCGCCGATGACATCATGGCGCGCGCCTGGGCCGGCAGCGGCGTCGGCGGCCGTGTCGATGGCGCGAATTTCAGCGTGAGCGTCATAGGAATAAACGACGTGGGCATGGCACAAGCCGTCGATGTTAATG
>JAUMHO010003258.1:0-16392 GCA_032360965.1 Ulva armoricana | reverse complement strand
TCGCGGGACCGAATTAACGAGCCGGATTTGGTAGAGGCTGGTTTGTGCAAGCCGTTTTGGAACGAATTAGGATGAAAACCGAATTAACGAGCAGCGAATTAACGAAGGGGGACTGTATGGTCATCCCCCGTTCCACTCCTGTTCGTAGGGTTGCACCGAATCATGTAGTTGATCCATGTTATGGGTACTGTGGCTGACAATCTACAGGTCTGAGTGTGACACCGGATCTGGAAGTGTGTCGCGCTCCAGCTGCGAGGGTCTGGGGGTTCAGCCTCCTCTGCATAGGCTGGACACCGCAAACCTGCATACTCTCTTTCGCGTCGACGCACACGCAGCACTTACCCTACCTTCGGCTGCAGTGATCCCCCCCCTTCTCCCCTCACGCCTCTTCCCCGTGCATGCTTGATCGTTCTCCACCTCAGCGCCCTGCTCCCCAGACGACCCCAGCCGCGCTCTGTGAGCCAACCCTTGTCGCACACAGCGCTCCTTCCGCCATATGTTCGTTTCTTGAACTGATGTAGTCCGCCTGCGTGCGCCTAAGGCATGCTATGCGGGCCCAAGCCCCCATTAGGTGTGTTGCCCTTGCATCACATGCTTGCAGTGATTGTGGCGCACATGTGCAGGTTCCTGCGCTTCTGTTTGGCCCAGGGACAATGTGAAAGCTACTCAGTAAAGATTGTTTCCAGGCATGTGGGCATTGGTTGTGTTGTTGCATTCCTTTTTAACGCTGCCTACATCCCAGACTGGTGCACGTGTCTTGTTCCTATGGTGCTCGTGTGTGTCCGGTGAGTCGAGTTCTTGCTTTGCCCCCCGTGACGTTTCCGGGCCTTTATATCATTCTCTGTGTCACATTTGGGAATTAAATGACACCCAAACATGGCGGCTTGATGGGCGGCCGGCTCTACCTGAGCTGCCTGTTCCGACCGACAGCCTTGCGTTGTGAGTTGCCCCCTGCAAGGGGGCTTCTTCTTCCGCAGGGCTATGCAAGAACTGGCCTCCACAACCGCCACCTCCGTGCCAGGCTGTTCTCTCGCCCCCTCCATGCTGGACAGCTCTACCTCCCCAGCCCCTCTCCTGGCCCTATTCGCCAATCCCCCTGCTGCCAGCTTCCCCCTCCCTCCCCTTTCCCAATCTCCACGATTCCGTATTCTGACCTGCCCGCCCTCACCCGCACTTTCGTTTGACCCCCTGTCAAACGACCCCCAGTAAATTCGGTTCGCGGGCCCCCGGGGGAAGGGGGGGCCGCACGCTGGCCTTTGCCGTCATGGGTGGGTGGCCCATGACGCGCTTGTCTAGCGACGGTGGGGGATGCATGCTTGGCTCTTGGGCGAGCTGGATTCCAGGGCCGGCTCTGTTTGTGTAAGGGTGTCTGTGGTCTGCAGGTGCCGCGTTCAGGGCATTGTGCGTTGTTTGGCGAGTTGTTTTACTGTTGTCTGGGTGTCTATGTAGGACGTCTGGGTCAGTGGGTGGTTATGGGTGTGACGTCTGTTTAGAGTGTGTGGTTGATCTGCTGTGTTGGTTGTTTTGTCGTGTGCTTGAGTTGGCTTGTGATTTACCCCTTGGCGCTGCCGGGATTTTGGGTTGATCTCCGTGTAACACCCAAACATGTGTCCGTCCAACCACACCTTCAGGCAACCGCGGGGCCAGCAACCATACCGACACAATCTCGCACATGACGCCCCTGCCAACGGTATGTTCTGCCACTCCGTCACTTGGAGCCAACGCCAACGTCTGTTTTCACAACTAGTGCATGTGTAGAAGGCTCAATCAAACTATATGTAATGCTACAGTTGATGCCACAGGGGAAACATGAAAGTATGGATCGACATATTTTGCTCACGCTAACCCCACTATTGAGACAGCGGCCTTATGGCAAACAGCTCAAACTGAGGAATTGACCTGCGGAGAGGTGTGATCTGTAGCAAGGATACACGGCCGTAGCTGGTGAGCGATTCTGAATTCGTGTACATGTGCACTGTACTGCAAGCTGGCGCCCAGTGTAAAAGCACAGGGCAGCCGCCACACAGTTCACACGCGAAAAGGTTACAAGCCGATCATTTGATGGCCAGTACAAGTTTTGTTCAACTCCACGTTCACGTCGGAGCGGCTTGGCTGGCTGCTGCCGCTCTCCTCTCCAGTGCACTACTTCTGTGTAAGAAGTAGTGCCACTCCCTTTCCAACACAGTGAACCACCTCAAGTCTCCTTCCCTCTTTGCCAATATCGGCACGGTGTACATGGTCGTCGTGATCACTATCCTGGTCATACAGTACCATTGTGCGGTGACCTAGGGTTACACCACTGACTGAATGTTTGAGCAAGGTATCGGCATCACCGCAGCGGCGCAAGCCATCCTTCATCACGGCCAATCGAAGGACGGGCCAGCCTTGAGCCGACTGCGAAATGAGCCACTGAGGCAAGCACAGTGTTCATGTTCAGAGACAAGCAGATCACCAGTATCTTTGCCAGTGCGGATACTTGTGCAGGTTTTAGAATGGAACCTGGACGTCAACACGACTATCAACTTCTGTGCGGCTGCCTGCCGCTAGATATAGCGGGTGTGATATTACATGTTGGTCAGCGGGTCGACAATACTGCGATACAGGATCAAGTGATAGCCAAGACTGACACAGTAATGGTGCTGGGGTCACCATTGGGCCCTCAGCAGTATTAACATGCCGGTGACATGGATACTACATGCACAATGAATGAGAGAGATTACGGCATGCAAATTTCCAGCACCCAAGACCCAAGACTTGAACTTCAAAACAAAAAAAGCTAGGTGAAATATCGTGTCCCCTCAGATACCAGGAGTATGCCAGTGCATAGCTGAACTCAGACCATACACAATTGCCTCTGGCAGGGTCACCATGCAAGTGAGACCCTGTCGGTGTCCAGCGGAGGTATGATTCCAATATCCTCATGGGCATTGTTGAGGCTGACCGGGAATTCCGGTATATGTATGGGGGGAAAAGGACACATTGCACCATCAGTATCTACACAGTCCTACACCGGGAGTGAACCAAATTTCTGAGCATCAACTTGTACTGGCCAGATATTGCCCAGCTAAATAGCACTGCGGGGAATTTGCTCTGGTTTTCTACCAATTGCTGAAGCTTATAGCCCATTCACACTGCCACTTGATACCGATGATTGCCATTTTTCCCGGAACTGGAAGATCAGCTCTTGCAGTGCCTGACTCTCGAGAGTGATACTGGTATTCAATCCGTCCGGGGGATCCATGTACCACACAGAATGAGCTTTTTCAGTGGTAGAGTGCAAAATTGGTAGAGGATGGGCCTCCGTGTTGAAGACGAATTCACTGAGAGGAAGTACCTGTGTACACAGTTTTCATGTCAGTGACTGCTACATGTACTAGACTCATGGCGTTCACACGCAAAACTGCACACCTCCTTGGGACTGAAAAGCAAAAGCAAGTACTTCAACGTCTCAGCGATGAAAAAAGATTCTGTTTTATCTCTTCTTGGGGCAGGAATGGATAGCACTGAATCCAAATTTGTGTATCCACCACGGTTGAAACGAGCGTGCATCTCGAATGCCCGGAATATCTGCCAACCCCAATCCTGGTACTTTTCATCCCCGGTAACCCGCCAGAGCATAAACAGCGACTCCAATGTTTCAGGGCGAAGCAGATTGTGGGAGTCTGCATGCTTGACCCTGAAGTGCCCACCACCAATTTCATCCTGCAACGGTATTACAAATGGGCTCTTTGAAACCCCGATACTGGGCCAAGTATGACAGAACAGAACATGACCCACGATCACAACCGCTATGGCCAGTTCCAGGTAGACCAGGTGGAGCATAACCTGTGGCCTTGTCCCTGTTTTGATATCATGTTGCAACGTCTGGCTGCCCTTCTTTTGGCTGCCCCCATCGTCATCAATGAAGTGCACTAGCTCAGGTGCTAAGCCGGTTGGGGTCAACCGGTACATCATGTAGCAAGTGTGCATCAAGTGCTGCGCCAACTCCAGATCACGCATGTCGTGGGACTGGGTGCCTGCTCCACTCAATAACGTTACCGATGAAAAGCTGTACAGCGAGGCTGGCAGACTGGCCCACACCTGTTTCTATCCCATAAAAGTGGCCCAGTGCAAGAAGACCTGGCAGAAAGCACACTAGATGGTCCATTTTCCCTGACAACTTGGCGTGTGAATGTATGTTCAACTCTCCGATAAACAGCAAGCCTCCCGCGTTCAGGCTACCACTTTGTCCCAGCAGAATGGAGCGGACACCTTGCATTGCCTTGTGATACATACCTAACAGATATTTGTCTTTCTTTCCTCCCATGATGTACTGCTTTAGCATGTACCTGCAGCGAGCCAGGGGATTGACACAAGATGCTGCCATCATGACAGCATTTGACATCGCACAGTAACGGCAGAACCGATTGTGCACAGAGCAACCACAGGTACACAGGATTTATTATTAACGCCAAACACGCCTCCTGGCCTTGTGTGGAGCATCGTACTCGTAATACGAGTCCCCCCGTGCACCAAGAGTGATGTGACTGCTCCCGAATCGGCCTGATGATCCCCCATCAGGGTCCAGAAATACAGGAGCCAGACCTTTCATGGTTCCTGATATCTTTCTCATCACTTCCCAAACGTGCAGTGCTGGAAATGCTATAGGCTCATAAGAAGCCACCTGTACCAAAGTTGAACTCATCGTGTTGTGATTGAGATGGCAAATTCTGTGGGCCAGTTGGGTATTACAATGCAAATTACAGCTACGCACATACCCTTGCTACGTGACAAAATTCCATGGACAGCGTTGTTGCTTCTGATAATGAAGAAAACGTGGTCCAGAAGGGTTGTCTTGAAGTGATGGTCTGCAGGTCAACATCACTGTACGGTACTCCGGAGCGAGTATTGAAAGCAACCAGCAGCCGTAGGGCTACCTCAACCGCAGGCCGCAGGAGGCGCCTGTCCCCACTGAGGAGGTGGGCAGCGGACAGCAAACCTCCTACTACTCGTATTGTGCACTCAAATGTGTTCGTCGTGACATTTGGTGCACCCGCAGTGTTCAATGTGTCAATCCATTGGATCGCATCTTGCACGTCCTGCACAATGTACCCCCTTTAATTAAGGCGAGCACCTGGCAAACACGGGATTCATAAATAGAACAGATGCTTCGGTCTTATGCAAGTGAGTGGTGCCGTTCCAATCCTTATGTACTTCAACAGGTGCAGCGCAATTTTGATCGTGTCCATGTATGTTGTGATAAGATCGGCATCATGGGCGGATTTGGCAAGGCTGTCACCTTCTCTAGACCAGCCAGTATCAGAGTGTCTAAGGAGTCTATCATGGATAAACCTAGACCAAACCATTGATTGCCTCTACAAGAAATTGGATGCAGCTCATCATAACCCCAAGCGCATCTGCGGTAAGATTGCCATGCCCACTTGATGGCAGCAACTGCATATTCACGTCGCTGATTGGAGTCCGTAATGCAACCCATCCCATCTGATCCTGGATAGCACTTATCCACTGGAGCATCACAGATTGATGACATCTTGCACCGTATGCTATCATCTCCTGTTTGTGCTACACCTGCGTCAAACGTTCTGGGTGTGGCTCCATGCTGTGCCCGATGTTGTCTGGACACATCATCTTGCTGCAAGAGTTTTGTGGTGATGTCAGCTCTTGCAGCAATGTATTCCTCGTCAGAAATTTGGATGCCTACTGCATGCGCAGTGGATCCTTGGTCATGGTTGCCATCTGGCACATCCGCACACTCCTCTCCCTGCACACCATGGTGCTACGGTGAGGCTTGGGGCACCGTACCCTGTCAAAAAGACATACACAGCCAATTATCTCCTCGTAACAGCTGCAAAGAGCGCTGTATGGCTAGCAAACACAATCAAGCTCGACCTCCTGTGCAACTGCACCAAAGCACATGTCCACCAGCCCCAAGGCCGCGACCACCATGCCAACATTTGTTGAAGCCAACGGCTATGGTTCATAGGCATGCTAAAAACGGTCCATAAAGGCCAAGATGGACTCAGTCCACAAGTTCAGCATGAAATTATTTCCAAGAAGTTACCATATGATGGTTATATGTGGCATACTTGACAGGTGCAGTCCTACTTTGCAGCAATACTGTGTTCCTCGTGGCACAAGAGAAGTGGCACACCGGCTTGCAGCGCGATCTACTGCCGAACCCAAAGTAAAGATATAGTAGGACAGCAGTAACTGCAGTCCACAGAAGTGGCAACCGTTTGGATCGCATCTCCCTCACCCAGGCACGACTGGTATGGACGGTGTCACCGGCCTCGATGTCTGAATGTACACCTGCAATTCGAATCTAGCTTTCCCCCAGTTCTGTCACTAAACAGTCACAGCTATGCCGCTGCGGCTCTTGCCAAGCTGAAGCTACCACAGCATACACTGTACCGACTGCGCACAGGTAGCCCTTCGTATTTCATGGCGCCCCCGTGACACGGCTACCCTCATGGAACGGAGCTACAGTAGTCCATAAGAACCATAGATGTACCATTCACAGCGGGTCTTTGAACTGTGCCCAGGACCAGCGTCGCGGTTACCAGCGGGATGCGCTTGGTTGCCACCTTCAATCGATGACCCCCAATCGTGGCATCTATGCCAGGTGTTCAAGTTCTCGCTACTAATCTCCCCGGTGTCGGCATTAATGATCACATGAACGTCACGGAACCGATATGTCAATCCCTACTTGACTTTTGCCATCCTGCACATCTAGAGGAGCATGCGCGATCTTGCCGTGTGGCACTGGGCATGCCGTCGACTCTCCGTTACGTTGATGATGATAGTAAAGAGATCATGAAACGTCAGAGTGCAGCCATGGGTTGAACCGGTCAGGACTTCTCCTGTCTCAGTCGTTGGCATGTGTCTGGGGGGCAACATGATGCATGCTGGCACGCACCATCCTCGGCGAACCATGCCCTCAATTCCCTTACAAGTATTCAAAAAAATTGCTGCAATCCATGGAATGTTTGCGTGACAGTAGCAACGTGTGGGCATGGACAACCATCCTGCCCAGGGACAACCAGTGCAGCATTAGTGTGGCACAGCAAACCACGTTGAATGTTATGTGGCACCGTGCATCTGATGCATGTGCGGTTATGTTGGATTTTCACAAACAGGACGAAAGGACAAGGATCCGTGCCACACATGGTCTCTGTGCACAACACAGAGACCTTAACATGCACATACAGGCCACAGTAGGACAGCCACTGACAATGGAGTGATATGTGGTGATCATGTACTGCCAACACAATTGTGACACACATGCTGCTGCTCACCAGTGACTACACCCTGCACCACGCAACAAACGAGGCAGTTGAACCCATGGCCATTGCATCAGATCACTGCCCTATCCCATTACACTGTGCCCTGCAACAGTCCCCCAACAATAGGCAGACATTGCGGCGCTGGTGCCTGGAATAATGACAGGATGAGGACGTGCGCCACCCCTACCATGAACACATGCAAGAATCGGCAAATGCCGCAAAATATTGTGCAAGCCACAACATTTGAGACCGCCTACTAAGAGGGTGTGGTCTCAAAGGCTGTTTGGACACTGCCAACGGCAGCATCCTGCCCAACGTCACCGATATCTCCATGCCATGGTGTACACCAGCAGTAAGTGAAGCCTGCTCTCGCAAGAAACGTGCTCTATGCGACCTAAACACCCCTGGCCACTCGCAAGAGATGGCAGTTCCCTAGACAAACATGCACACGGCCAACGCTGTCTTCCGGCAGAAAGTAAAACTGGCGAAGCAGCTCCGAAGTCTGAAACTGGAAAGTGCGTGGATGAACCTACTTGTTCACGCGCCGGGATCATGTGCGATGCATAAACCCCAGGAGAAGTTAACAGCAGTTCCCACGTCCGCTGCAGTCCCCACGCTGCGGCACCCCATAACTAATGCACAGCGCACCAGCCCGGCCGAGAAAGCCTAAGCAGTGCGCAGACACACTGTGACTGTCGCGGATATGAGGGGCCCCATGTCGAATGAAGCAGCCACCCTCTGAGCAGAAGCACACCGCCGCGCAGAAAGCGAACGCAATGCACTCTCACCACCGGAAGCAGGCCTAGACGACCCTAAAGCTTTCACCACGGACGAGGTGTACATGGGCCTCTTCGATTTCAAACATGAGAAAATTGAAAACCTCAGGTATCCAACCAGTACCGGCAGACTCACTCCAATACTCTAGCCCAGCGGGCGGCCAACTGATCACACACACATGCAACGCTGCTTATGACACGCAGCGGATCTCGTCAACGCAGAGGAAAGGGATGTTCGTGTAAAAAAAAATTCCAGCTCCGGAATCACTCCAAACCCAGGCGGCCATCGGCCACAGCGCCCCTACTAGTAGGGGCGAGGAGGGGGGATGCGGCGACCACATCCAACAGTTCAGAACAAGATGGGGGAAACTCATCGGTCAGGAGGGAAGGCGGGAAACACGTGAGCCACGAGCGAAGAAAGGACTAGTCCGGGAGACAGATGCCACACGCGCCAGCAAGACCCCGTAAGTCAGATGTTGACTGCAGGGAACCCAGACATGTGGCCACACGAACTGACGACGCAAGAAGGAAGGCAGCGACAAGGGAGCCACAGAGGCGGCGGACCCGCATTGACGCAAAACCATCAAGCGCCAGGACAGGGTCAAGGAGGAAGGGCACTGTAAACACCGTGGCAACGCCGCAGCAGGATCCACCATCCGGGAGCGCGTATTCGACAATCGCGAGTGTATCAGGGTCCGCCCCAGTAACCCGCAGAAGGTCAAGGCGCAGGCATTGTAGTGCCAACAGGCCGGCATGCAGCGTAACGCACGTGCATGCCATGAGTAGGTGTTCGATGTGGCGCCAGCGATGCTCAACAGGGTGATCCGCATGAAAGTCAATCGGGAGGTCATATACACAAGCATCGCACAGCGGAGACAGATCGTGGCAGGCAACAGCGCCGGAAGAGAAGCAGTGGTCATGTAGGAGGTGCGATTACCGCAACGACATAATCGGATGGACAGCGGAGGAGACAGCGGAAGTGTAGGGCGCACGGAGTGAGTCCGTTTGGAGGAGGCCGCGAGCGACCATGATCTGAAATGAATTGGCCGGCGGCGTTTACAAAGACGACCAGAGAAGGGAAGATGGCTGTCAGGTTGGGATCCCAGGCCCACGCCCCTTCGTACAAGGGATGCACTACGGATACATGCGCGAATGGAAGCATTGGCAGGGGGGGCGGCGCACCTGCTCCGCCGTGGCATGGCGCCCCAGACCCGAGCCGGGAAATAGAATGGGGGGTGCATGTTCACGTGCAATGGACATCGCAGCTTGTGGAATCGACAGCCAGGTATCCGGTGTGGCGAGCGAGTCATGCAGGGCCGCTCCCATATAGTCCGGTGAGCGGATGGCAGGCCTGTGGTCCTCAAAAACCCCGGCGCAAGGGTCGTGGGCCCGGGAACATGGCTGCCGCGGCAACGCCGGCGGCAGACCGGGCTAGCTGCCGCACATGAGCAATGCGGCAGTGGTCGCTTGCTGTGATTACACCAATGTTCCAGAGCATGACATCACCGGAGATGCTCCTGTCCCGCACCCATGCAGGCACATTGTGCACGGGTAGAATCCCCGCCACAATTTTTGCTGCGCTGGAGAACGCACTGTCCAAAGGTGACGGGCTCCGAGGGGTCCGCCAAAGTTCCATGCCGTATAGCATGCATGGTGTAATACGGGTTGTTAGTATCATGCATTTTGTCCGGGCCGAGAGGAGCGTGCTTTTAAGCGCGGGAAGCCACGCGGCCAGGGCTCCCCAGCCTTTTGACGTCGCTGCGGACAGCTGAGCGTCACCAGGTGCTAGGCGCTTGAAGATGGAGGCCAAGGTATTTGGTCATATCAGTAGTTGGGAGTAGTCGGTCGCCCCAATCGAAGCTGCACGATGAGTGTTGGTCCCGCACCCAAGGCGGTCCAAAAATGACAATGGAGGTTTTGGCAACAATGAGGGACCAGTCCCATGTCAGGCTATGATTGTGTCAATGACACGCTGCAAGCCTGCCGGCGTCCCGGATGTGCCATCAAGGTCATCCGCGTATGCTTGGCCCGCGTACTTGCGGGTATTGTGGCCTCGGCCTACAGCAAGCACAGTGTTCGCCGGCAGGGAATAGATGTCGTCGAGGGCCGAATCAACGAAGATGGTATACAGGAGGGGTGACAGGGGACAGCCCTGGGTGAAGCCACAACGAATTTGGAACGGCGTTGAACAGGCCGAGCCGACACGAACGCGACTGAACGCTGCAGCGTACATACGGTCGATGGCCGCAAATGCTTTCTCGGTGATGCCCTTTTGAGGCAGTCGGTAGAGTAACAGGTCATGTTGGACGGAGTCTTCGGCTTTGGCGGCGTCAAGAAGCAAGCAAATGTCGCGGATCCTGCCCTTTACGAGTTGCCATACAACCATGAGGGTATTGCTGAGGGCATTGAGGGGGCCCTGTCCAGGCCGGAATGCGTTTACTGGTCGTGGAGGGAGGGCGTATTCAGAATGCGTTGGGTGAGCAGGCCTGCGAATACTTTGTCAGTTGACGGCATCAAGGTCCGCGGTTGCCGCAGTCTGCTGAATCACCGCCCTTTGGAGTGTGGATGGTTAGTCCCTGCCGCCAAAAAGAGGGGACACATTCAGTCTCGTAGAGCGCATTGAAGAGACATTGCATTAGCTGGATTCCTCCGGGCCCGGAATACTTTAGAATCTCGGCTGGCATGCCGTCGAGGCCTGATGCTTTATGATTTCTTAGGCGCGAGAGACCCCTTTTAGCCGCGAGAGGCCCCCTGGTGTGAAAGGCTCGGCGAGGCCGTCAGGTTGGGGGGTAGGGCACCAGAGTTCTGCAGCTATTTGCGCAGCAGCCAGCGTGTGCAGGTGATGTTCCGCATCCGATTCTGATTCGCGTATTTCCGCCATACTGCTACTTGTTGAAGCGAGTCAAGGAGGCGCTGAGTATCGGTACATGGCAATTAGCGAACGGCGAGTGACCTTGTGCAAACCAACATCTTGCAAAGCAGAGAATTACAGGATAAACAAACCTGTTGAAATCAAGGAAGCGCTGAGTATCGGTATATGGCAATTAACATACGGCAAGTGACCCGAAAGGTATGTTGTACCGCACTAATCCACACCTACACTCTCATCACAACAGACAACAAGCCACACCTTGTGCAAACCAGCATCTTGGAAAGCAGAGACTGGCTACACTAGCACACATAGTTATAACTCCTTATATACCTCACACTCTGAAGCTCATACTACGGTCGAAAAATCAGGTCATGCATCATATGTGCATGCCATGCATGAGACTGTATCCTCAACACTCCCACGCAGTCTCAGACTTTAACACCGAGTGCATGTCTATGCTTACTAAACAAAACTTTACCCAATGGCTTGGTAAAGATGTCGGCGGGGTTATCTGAGCCCGGAATTGGATACATTTGACCAACCCATACTTCACTTTCTCTCTGACGAAATTATATGCTATGTCGATGTGCTTGGTTCGTTTGGCTGAAAGCAGGTCCTCTGTCATGTATGTTGCTGCCAGCTAGCTAAGTAGCCAACTGCAAACGCAATGTCTGGTCTAGCCCAATGAACCAAATAAATCAGGATGCCGATCAGTCGCCTGTATCTAGTGATGTCGTCTACTGAAGTGAATGGTGTTGCAGAAGGATCATTGTGAACTTTCCCAATCATTGGAACACTTCTGGGATGAGCGTTGGTGAGCTTCAATTCATCAATCAAGTCATCAGTATGTCGCTTTTGCTTCAAAATGATGTTCTTGTTGGGTATGTCTCTGGTCACTGACATCTGAAGGAAGAAATCTGTATCTTCCATGTCTTTGCCTGGGAATTTATCAAATATACATTTCTTCATTAACTTGATTGAGGAAAGCTTGGCGGACGCAATCTGAAGGTCATCAACATACATCAAGATGATGATCAACTCATGCTCTTCACTGTGGAACAGAATTAGTGCGCCATCTAACAAGCATTGAATGCATCCGAGAAACACCAAGTGATCCCGAAGCGTCTCATGCCAAACTCGGGGAGCCTGCTTTAGACCATAACGTGACTTAATGAGCCTGCAAACCCGTCCCGTACCGTCCGAGTGCCCCGGCGGCTGTTTCATGAATATCTCCTCAGCAAGCTGACCTTTGAAAAAAGCACTCTTGATGTCAATCGTATGACCCTCCCAGTCTAGAGCTGCCACCGGTGTGAAGAACAATCTGATGATATCTGCTCTGACTACTGGTGCAAAATCTTCTTGTAGTCAATGCCATGCTTTTGATGAAATCGTTTGATCAGTCTGGCTTTGTATCGCTCAATCAAGCCAGCTGATGTCAGCTTTCTTTTAAAAGAAATTTGAACACCCACTTGCAAGGTATTGCTTTGCGGCCCGGCGGAAGTTCACAGAGCTCCCACGTGTTCATTGCAGTCAAAGAATCAAGCTCCTCCTGATCAGCTTTGATCCAGTGAGGGCCTTCATTGCTCCTGATTGATTCCTCTATGGATGTGGGCTCAGGAGGGAGCCCACGAGCATAAAATGCTCATCAGGGGAAGGGGAACACATCGCTGCTGCCTGGGAAAGGCTTGCCTGGTTTTTGTGTGGCACGTGTGGCCTGCCATACAGCAAAGAATACCGCCACGTGCACAAATGCAAAGGCATCAGAAAGTAGAGCCACTCGAGACAACCATGTCTCGATAGAGGCAGGTCCCTTTCACGCCCAGCCGTGGGCAACTCGCCACTTCGTGTTGCGACGCCCTTGCCCAAAAGGCAACCACAGGCGCCGAGCTGGAAGCCTCCCGGGCTCGACAAGCGAGCGACAGCCCGGCCCCACCCTCTGTCTGTGCACAGGGAACACATCAGGAGAAGGGGAATACATCTTTCTTGCGCCGCTTTCGTGACGCCATGCGATCTCCATCTCGCCTCGTACAATCCATCCTCGCCGGTGTCCTCTGTCGACATGCCCGTACGAACCGCCGTCGTCTCGCGGAGCCTGTGCTGCACTTTATCCGTCACTGCCACGCTGTATATCTCGTCGGCCGCGTTGATCTTCGACCTGCCTCGCGCTCGTGCCGTTATCCGTATCCCGCTGTGCGACCACCTCGCGTTCCCCTTCCCGGCGACTGCCTCCTGCCTTGCCGTCCTGCTCAGCGCTCTTGCTCGCCTGTTTCCGTGTCGGAGTTTGCCCATATCCGTCCTCGCCGCACCCAGGCAACCGTGCATGCATACATACATGCATGCATGCATCTGCTATTGTTATGACTCCGGCTGCGACCCTCTCACACATTCAGTGCAGTACCCTGCTGAACCCACCTACCTGCCTCCACTCGGTACGTTAGGGGCTAGGACATGTACACGTGGGGAGCTAACGGATGGCCAAGGGTCCTCTAACGCCTGGCGTATATCTTGGTCGGTTGTTATTAATGTCCACACCATGGTGTGTGTCATGACCAAAGCGTTTGATCATGTTTATCTTAGCTGAGCTGGGATCATGCGGAGTTTATGACAGAGTTCCCTTCATGGGAAAATTTCGACCCAAATCGTACTTAGGAGCATGCTCCCGTTCGATGTTGAGTTAGGACCAATGTAGAGAGTATGTAGAGAAAGATTAGGTGCACAAGTGTGTGGTGAACGCCCCGATCGCCTATGCAGACAACAGGACGACCCCAGCAAATCACAAGAGGTATATTGTGCCCAGGCCCATCCCTGCTAGTGCCAGCTTTACGAGGGCACTAGACCACCCCTGCCTATATCCATGCCCCCTGAGTTAAACAATGCGAACAGCAGTTCGATTGCATATTACCCTGACCAGCCTCCTCGATGCAGCCCGAGCCCTGCCGGTCCGTAGCCAACGACCTGAGTAGTTGGAAGCTTCGCCGGAGGCGACAAGACGTCTGCGGCACTTCCTCAAATCAAGACGCCTTACAACCGTCGCTTCCCTCCCCAGACTCTCGGTGGCAACCCCCCTCCACCTCGATGACATTTTGGTAGTCCGGCGCACGATGGATGACCTCGTGACATCGCTTGACTCCTTTGTAGGTGCCATGCGCTAGCTCGTTTCGTACGGGAGCAGCAGTCATGCCATGCCAGCCTTCTTTGAAGACCTCTGCGAAATGTACCTTGAAGCATCCCCTGCGACTGAAGACCTCTAGTGGGGTAGATCTGTCGGCCCGGCCTCTTCTAGACTACGCGACCAGCGCGACGGCACAGCCTACGCCACAGCATACTGGTCATGCAACCTTGCCCCCGTATCCAGAGTTTTGGGGACGTCTTGGAGCGGCTAATTCATGTTTTGTTAAGCTTACGCATTTTTATTACCTCCCTCTCTTTTGTACTTAGCCTAGACTGTCGCATTGGCATGTAGGCACTTTTTGGGAACCTTTTTTGGGGCAACACACCCAACCATTCCTTTTTTTTTTCCTTTCCTGATTTGACCTCACGAAAGGCCGGCCAGTGTTGTTGTTTGAGGTTGCATTATGACCACATGCTCTGCTTGGCCTCCACCAATGATTTTTTGGCCAAGGAATAGTACATTTTGTGTGACACGGCAGACGACGGTTGTGGGTGCTCAGGCAAGTTGAACGCGAGGGCTGTGGCAAGGGGGGCGTGATTCTGTTCAGCTGGAAGGTGTGGAACCAGTAGCTTCTGTTTTGGACGAGCTTATCCTGAATTCAAGATGTGGCAAGAGTGCATCCCAATCGTCGTCAAAAGGGCCAACAAAACGTCTCGCCGCTTCTTCGATGAGATGGTTCAAACCGTTCTACTTGGCCGTCGGCGCGTGGGTGGTATGAAAAGGCGAGTTGCCGGTGTTGTAACGCATAGGCGGGTTCAAACCGCAGGCAACTGGAGAGATTACATACACGCAGGGAGACAGCGCCTCATGCCTTGCTTCCGGTTGACGACAAGGTTGTGCTCTGGTCAGATACGCGTGGGACGAAGACTTACCACGTCGCCAAGTGGATATGTATCTCCGGCATTCAATGCAGTTGGCAATACCGAATCTCGAATCGCAATCGCCGAGGTTGCGGGAGCGGGTCCCGGATTCCAGGTGCTCTCTTGTCGTTCGGGGGGAAAAAACATCTCCGCCTTGACAAAGGAAAAAACCCGAATACTGTTGTACTCCGAAAATTACGGGCCCGAAACTCAAAAGCCCGATCATGGACTTTCGGGGTCGGCCCAACCCTGCTGCAGGTTAACCTTCATGTATGTTCTAGTGCCGCCCACCGCCGTTACCATATATGCATGCACAGCACTGTCATCACATTACGACATCCGGGCGATTCCCATATTCAAGCACAGAAGCTTCCAAAGTGATTGGTCCATTACACGCCGAGGTCACTACAGCTGCCGAGGGGGAGGCCGTAGTGTGGATAACCGTGATAGAAGAACAAATCGCGAATCTAGGTACATGGATTGTGGACTGTGCTGTGATTTAACGAATAATTTTCGAGAATTGATCCACAAAAACCACAATGCAGTCGAAACCTACTGTACTTCGAGGCAGATTGGTGATCATGTCTAGACTCACAAACCGCCAGCAAGCTGAAGGTACAAGTAATGGGGACACCCCTGCCTAAGCTGATGAAGGCGTTTTCATGATCTGGCACGAGTGGCATTGTGACACAAACTTTTCAATAACGTTGGTAATGCCAGGCCAGTAGAACGCGCCGGTAAGGAGGAAGGTGGTACGATTGACGCCCATGTGTGCATGCCAGGGGTGATGATGTGTTGTAACTCATAGGCGGGTTCAGCCCGCACGCATCTGGAGAGGATTACATACACACAAGGAGACAGCGCAGCATACCTTGCTAAGGGTGTCGACAAGGTATTGCGCTAGTCAGACAGATATCATGTGAGACTTGTTGACGAAAGAGTAATTACAGTCAGTGGCTCATAGCTTATATGGCCTTGGCCTAGTGCAACAGACACGAACACAATCAAGGTGATCGCTCAATGCGTAATGGCTTACGCGGATCTGCAGTGATCCTCCATGCACGTACTAGTGACACACAGCGCCGCGGTCATGCATGCATGCCCAGCATTGTCGCCCTATTACGACACTCCCCCACAAGGTCCAGGTGGCTTTGGTTCTGGGCCAATATCAGCCAGATGTAGCCTCACCTGTTGTGATACAAGCCAGTGTCGTATGCATGACATGCAAGCTGACTCAGCAGTCAGTCCAGGTTGTACACATGTTAGGCTATGGCCATGCATGGGGTACATCCAAGAGTCGCAGACAAGGATGTTGTAAACCAGGATCGTGGCCCATAGGCCAGACCGGAACAGGATAAATCGGACAGGCAGGGGTCACTGCACGGTCATACCTGACTGGGTTGTCGGTATACTTCTACCACGTACAGTT
>JAUMHO010003227.1:0-16407 GCA_032360965.1 Ulva armoricana | reverse complement strand
CGCGGTACGCGCTCGACGCGTGCGAAGCACGCACAGCGCGCGGGTCGGCCGCCGGCTCGCCGGCGCTGTACACCGTGAGCGCCGTCTGCCCGGCCGTCGTCGCCGTCGTCGCCGACGTCAGCGTGACCGACACATCGCTGTGCGAGCACGACCCGGTGCCGGACGTCTGAGGCAGCTCCGCCGTCGAGTGCCCGACTGCACCCTTCTCCGACCCCGGCACCCCCCCTTGACACAGCACGTGCAGCGGCGGCCCCCGCAGCGAGCACCCCCCCGACCCACACGGCGAGAACAGCGGCGAGCACGTCTCGGAGCACGGCGGCTGCGAGCTCGACTGCGACAGCCGCTCGGAGATGAGCTGCGACGTGCGCTGTGACGTCGGCCGTGACGTGTGCTCCGAGGAGTAGCAAGAGCCAGTCCCGACGGCCGCGTACGACATCGTGCCTTGGGGGTCCTCCGTGTAGAGCTCGGAGCTCGGAGCCTCGCACAAGCCCTGGGAGAGTTCATGCAGGATGTTCAGGGACGGCGGCCCGGCCATGAAGTCGAGGGACTCCGAGATGTCGGTGTGCGTGAGCGCGGGGGACGCCCGGGTGCTGTGGCTCGCCGTGGCGTGGTGGTGGAGCGCGGTGTCGAGCAGCTCATGCATGCCGATGCCCGCCGCAGGCAGCGCAGGCGCCGGGGGCAGCGGCAGCGTCGTGGAGTGGCTGAGCGACGCGTTGCGCATGGCGCGGCCTGGCGTCTGCCACTCCTGCAGCACCACGCCGTCGCCGCTCCGCGGCGCGGCCGCTGTGGAGGCCGCATGCACGCTGTGTAGCGGCAGGCGGGTGTCTGCGGGACGGGGGCCGGTGGTCACGCCCCTGCGGCCGATGCGAGCGGACTCCTCGGAGGAGGTGCTTGTGTGGCCGGAGGAGATCGGCGAGATCTCGCGGAGGAGGCAGGGCTGGCCGGAGCCGGTGGAAGAGCCGCTGTAGTTGAAGGGGGCCTGCATGCGCGCGGGGCGGGTCGCACACAACACGGCGTCAGCAGGCGTCGTGTATGCTGAAACCCTGTGTTGGTGACACACATGCCGGGTGGAGCGAGGTTGGTCATGGGAAGAGTGTGACTCGCACTCCGCAGTCGGCACTGGGACATGCGGGGGTGTCCATGTGGCAGCACCGAGGCAGAGGGACTGATTGTGGGGACCCCCCCCGGCAGTTCCATCCCGCAGTGGAGTTTCCGAACTGTGGAGGATCGGAACGCAGGTGTGCATGGGCAGGGGCGCATGTGAGCAGAAGTGTGGTGATGGCAGATGCAGCGGTCTGCGCCACCATGCATGATGCGCATCATCATGCACCATCATCATGCACCATCATGCACCATGCATGCTGCTCAACGACCCGCACGGGTAGCGTCGGGGTGTACCCCGCCCACTAGGTACACGAGTCGCCGGGTCACACCTTCTTGATGCCCGCATCCGGGGGAGCGGCGCGGCGGCGGCAGCAACACACGAAGAGAACCGCGAGCACCAGGGCAACGGCGGCCCCGACGGACACGATCAGCGCCACCATCTTTGCGCTCGCGCCTCCAGACCCGCCCGCGTCGATGTCCCCCGCCTGGACCTGCGCATTGACGCCTGTTGCCACCGGCATCACGTCGCCGTTCAGCGGCGGCTGCGGCGGCGGCACCCCTGCGGCCGCGGGTCGCTGCGGAGCCTCTTGTGACGGCCCCCCGCTGCCGCCGCTGGGCCCCCCCGCGCGAGCGTCCCCCCCGGCTGCGGCGGGAGCACCTGGTGCGGTACGTTCCGTTGGCCCGGTTGCAGCGGGTTGCGCTGCCGCTGCCGCGCCGCGAGCGGCGGCAGCGAGCGGCCCCTGCGCAGGGGTCGCGCCTTCACTGCCTGCCGCCCCGGCCGGCGTCACCTCCGGCGCAGACGTGGGCGTCGCGGGCACTGGGGCTGCTACGAACAGGGCAGGGCCTTCGGCATGCATGGGCACAAGGGCCACAGCGCTCGGAGCGATCCCCAGGACCTACAGAAGTAACATCAGTGTTTGCCGCCGAGCGACCAGAACACAGATGGCACCATCTACACTGCGCGTCACGGCTACACCACGCCTCCCATTCTGGCCTTTGAAGGGCCGCATGGGGTGTTCATGTTGGTTTCCAACTCCACCAACCAGAACAGCATCCACACCTGCTGGGTTTGAACGAGCCATGCATCATCCATAGCCAGAAACACGCTGGTCGCTGGCGCTGGCACTGGAAAATTCATCGGCGGCATGCCGGGACCGTTAGGGTTCCTCAGAACCCTGATACTGCCGTCGTCGCTGTACACCGTCGCCGGCCGGCCTCCACGGCCCACCCGCACCGCCGCCGCGGCGCCGGTCGCGAACGTGGAAGATTCCAGGCGGACAAACGTTCTTGGCTCGGCTTTGAGGGTGTACGGCTCGGCAGCGGTGGTTGCGTTGGTGTTGGCCGGGGCGACGGGGCCCGTCGTCGCAGCGTGGGAGAAGGTGCAGTTGGAGAAGGCGGCCGAGCTGCGGGCGCCGCTGACGTGGATCGCCGGTTTCGCGCCCCCGAGGTTGGCAAAGGTGCACCCTGCACGCATGCATGCCTCAGGTCAGCAATCGTGTCCTCCAACGTCGACGAGAATGGACGACGGGACAAGTCACGTCGGCGGCCCCGCGGCGGCCACACACGATTCGGCGACGACGACATCACAGGGAGAAGTACAGGCTGTGAGCACGTGCATGCATCCGGCCGAGGAAAATACAGGCTGTGAGCACGACGACAACAAAGGGGAGAATACAGGCTGTGATGGCGCCTGCTGCGGTGCTTGCGTCTGACAGGGAACTGTTTTGGTTTGAGGGGCCTCAGGTTGTTGGTTTGACGAGTATGGCAGGAGGCAGGGGGCGGCGGCGGCGGCGCTCGCGCTTCAACCGGAGTCGGCTGTTGCGTGACGACACCGACGATGCATGGCCGCTGTGTTGCTGGACAGCGTGTGGGCTGCATTGGGGACAGGGCCTGGCGGCACCGGTATCACCGGCCGGCGGTACCGGTCCCTATGGCACATGTGGGCCGATCAGCTGCAGAGATCAGCTGCAGAGATCAGTTGTACAGATCAGCCGCAGAGATCAGCCACAAAGATCAGCCGCAGGGACCTACACTCCCAGGGACACAGAACTGGACTGGCAGCATGTGGACCACGAGGACCACACGGAGATGTGGACCATGTCCTTGTGTATCTTACATATTGAGGCGCATCAACGTTGAAGGATTCACACGGACGCAGCTGTTTGGGGGATGCCACATGGGGTCTTTTTTGGGGGCAAACAGACCTGGAAATTTTCCATTTTCACCAAGTGGCATGTCAGCCCTCTTGCCTTTCCCTAGCAAAATGGCGACGTGGGAGACTCAGGAGTCCACATCACAATTTCCAGTTCTGTTTGCCCCAAAAACGGTCCCATGTGGCACCCCCCTTACTCAATCATAACACTGTTGGTGGTATGGCTGCATGACCGCAGTCATGTGAAGGGTGAGGGGTTTGTATTGCAAACCAGGGGTTTGGACTTGGGATTACTGGCGCATGCATGGGCCCTTGGAAAACATGCATGCCCCATTGCAGGCGACAAGCAGCCTGCCATGCATGCATTGATCACATGTGGTTATGCCAACTCCCTCAGACCACTGACATCTGATGAGCCCCTTTGCAAGGTCGAATCTATAGAATCTATAGTCAAGTCACACTGCCCGCCCGGTGTGTAAACAGCATCATCCATGTGCATTTCTCACCTCAATTTTGAAGATACAGGAACCCTGGTGAGCAAGTCCTGCTCACTGCAGACTTGTCTGCGCAAATAGGAGTCTGGCAGAGAAGAGTGCACCTGCCATGCACCTACCATGCACTGTTGCGCCTCCTCCTCCTCCAACGGCCGGTCGTGTGTGCCATGTCAATTTCCAGCCCCGCCCACAACCACAACTACAGCCAAGGGGATCAAGGGAGATCCAAGGGAGATCAACGCCCTCACCCTGAGTCAGCATGAGGGCTGTGTCACCACTCACAGCCCCAAACACAACCACAACCACCCAAAACCGCAACCACAAGCACGGGTGGCGGACAACAACAACAACCAAAAAACAACATCCACCAGGTATGGGCCACAGCACCCCTACGCATAGGGGCGCATAGGGGCGGAAGAAAAAGAAGTGTCCGACACCGTGAGGCCGACCACGGAGTGCCTGCACGCGATACATCCACGACAACGCAGGGGAGCGATACATCCACGACGACGGCCTCAGAAGCAGTGCGTGCAAGGACCCTGTCGAGCCCAGCAGCGCCGAGCCGATTCGGCATGCAGTGGTAATACTGGCGACATCCCTAGATACAGGGGGCACAGGGGCATACGAGGCCCCCCAAACATGAGACCCAGCAGGCCACACAGATGCATGCACGGTGAACGCCACAGCAATCCATAACTACAGCGCATGAGGCACCGCGCATCAGCATCAGATCAGGCGCAGCAGCAGATCAGGCACAGCGTCAGCGCACCATCGGCAAAGGCCCGGCCGGTGACCTGCAGCCCCGTAGCCGCCGCAGCTCCGCCGCCCAACGCATGACGGCCATGCACGCTCCCCTGGACGGTACACCCCGTCATCCACATCTCCCCTCGTCCCATGGTGTCCGCAACCGTCACAATCTCCACCTCCGGCGCCTCCTCATCGCCGCGCACGTCGGCTGCTGTGCGGTTGCCGCTGCCGCTGCTGGGCTGCAGCTCCTCAGGCGCCGGCCCTGCTGCGCCCCCAGCGCGCAGGTACAAGTTGTCGAGCCACAGCCGGCCCCTCGCGGCCAGCATGTTCACGGGGGAGGACAGTAGGCACTGCCCCGGCCGCAGCGGCAGGAGGGGGGGGGTGGCCGGCAGGCTTTCCAGGAGAGATGCTGGGGGCGCCGCTGTGCAGTTTCCCTGCACGCATGACCGCCGTCTGCCGCCGCCGGTGCAACAACGCGGCCCTCCACCGGAACACGGCGGCATCGGCGAGGCCGTGCGCGCTGCGGCCGCCGCAGTAACCCATATTAGCGTGCATTTGGGTTTCTAGTATTGCAATTAATATATTATACCAACCTTGTACGTATCAGTAAAAAATACAAAATATTTTACTTATCTGCATAACACTAAAACAAATAATAAATTATCAAATTATGCAAAAGCAGTAACCACGATGCCGCCATGCCGCCGGCAGAGCCATGCCATCGTACGTGTGTTGTGTTTTGCGTTTCCTCAACACTGTCGTGTCTCTGCAAGGCAGGGCCAGGCTACTCACGGGCTTGTTCGAATGATGCACTCGCCGCAGCGCACCCGGATGGACTGCACCGTCGTTGGCGCAAAGCCGATGGCCCAGTCCGCTCGCAGCCGCCGCATCGGCGCCAGCGATGTGAAACTTATATGCCGCTGCACGACGATGTGCACGTGGCCGTCTGCGACCGCCGACCGCAGCTCCTCGGCAGTCCGAACTTCCGTCACCTCCTCCGCGTCGAGTGGCGTGGCATGGAGGCGCCGCTGCGGTCCTCGCGCAGCGCGTGCTGTGCCCCCCCCCCTCAGGCCACCGCCCGCCGTGGTTGATTCACCCACGCCCTCCCGGGCGCGGGGGCGTGCGTGGAACGTCCTGGAAGCGTCGGCAGCGGCGGCGCCGCAGCTGGGGTCCGTCACGGACCTGCAGGGGCTGTGCGCGGGATCACGCGTGCGGCTCTCCGCTGCGGGTGCGGTGATGACACTGCCGCGTAGAGGAGCCGCCGGGTCTTCCGGAACACTCCTATCACGTGCGATATCGCCACAGTCTGGCCCCGCATCCCGAAGCACCGCCGCGACGCCGTAGCCACGGTGCCAGCCAGCCGGGTCTGTCGCCACCTCTGTCGCCACCTCAGGCGCCGCTGGTGGCCACCCGGCGGCGGTGGTGCGGGGGGTCGCTGGCAGCGCCGCCGCGCAGCCCTCCGGCGCCGTCAGCAGCGCCGCGGTGGCGAGTGTGGCCACGAGGCCGCTCAACGGCCACCCCGGCTGGCCGCCGGCGCGGGCCGCGCGGCACTGCGCCGCAGCGTGCACGGCGCCGCTGGGCGCGCTGGGCATGCTGTGCACGCTATGCCGCTGCTGCCGTGTCTGCTTCACCTGCGAGGGCGCAGTGCGCGTGAGAGGGTGCCGGCCGGGGCGGGTGTCCTGGGACATCAGTTGTAATCATACATACATCAGGTGAGCAGAGGCTTCCAGTCTTTCCGCCGCAGGCGACCGGGTGACGTGCGGGCATGCCTCTTGGGCGAGAGATAGAGCATTCGGCACCGGCACGTTGGAAATGTCGACGTGATGCTTACTCAAGGACGTCGGCAACTCTGCAACTGTGGACCACCCGGAAACCCGCCTCAGACAGCCGCACACAACTCACAGGGCCTCTTCCTGTGCTACGCAGGGTAACCCGCGATTGTGTTTGCGTACGAAAGCAAACCCGAGACCTCCCGAAGCAGGGACCCTGCCCCTGACTGTTTGTGTGCTTGCGTCTCTGTGTGTCTGTGTGTCTGTGATTACATCGAAGAGGGGCACGGTCACAGGTGCATCACGCAACAGCGTACAGGTCTCGAATCAGACCACCCTATCACACAACCTCTGCATACGCCCCTCCTCGACACTCCGCCGGTTCGAAACTAGTCCCTGCAATCTGTGCAACGTGGGACATGGTATTTCTGTGTGTCTGTGTGTCTGTGTGTCTGTGTGTTACTGTGTGTGTTTGCTTGAGTGTTTGTCCCCCTCATCCGAGGCCTCACTTATGTCAGTGTGCGATGATGCTCCGCACGGTTGCACTACACGGCCACCGTGCCCACACAAACATGTTGTGTACACACCATTTGGAAGAGAGCTGTGCCACACGGAGAATACAGCGACCGCCTGGCAAGCGGAACCAGCACAAGGTCGGTGGTGTCGAACATACACTGTTTACTCCAGCTGGACGTGAAGGGGAGAGTGTAGCTGCTGACGAATCGCCCGGCGACATCCAGCCGCTGTGAATGTCGATGTGACACTCCACATCCGACACGGACCTGTGTGTGTGTGTGTGTGTGTGTGTGTGTGTGTGCCGGCCGGGAGCGACAGGTAAACGACCGAGGTCGACACCGGACGGCTGCATGCCGCTATTTGCTCCGTTGCTAGCATAACACATGGCAGGGCGTTCGGAGAGGTGGAGGCAGGAGAACAGAAGAGGCGCACGGGTGGCTCCAGGGGGCCTGAGCCAGCGAACTGAGACTGCACTTTGGCAGAGGGCAACGAGACAGGAGGCACCGGGATGCTTGCGGCTGCAAAGCTTGCGGCTGCGCTCGTGTTTGTTTGCCAGAGCAGCTGGCCCCCTTTGACACCAAACGAGTGGATGAGCGACTCACTGGATGTGTCCACCTGCAGCGAGGTGATCATGCATACAGACCAGCTTGTCAGCCAGCTGTGCCGATGACAGTGAGTGATTCGTGGTTGCAGTTCATTCTGGAAGTGCTGCCAGTGGTGTTGGATTGCAGGGGGGTGGTGGGGCAACTGTTGTGTGACAGTGTACATCATGTATGCATGCCCGTGGAACAGTTACTCAGGATAGGGGCGTGGAGCATTTTAAAGGACACCTGCCATTGCTCGCAAGGTGGATAACTAGCGAAAGAGGTTGTGCAGAGCTTACGCAGGGAAGCTCGATCGGGGCTGTGGATATGGTGGCGGCGAAGAGGTCTAGGTCTGAAGCAGACAACGTCCGTTGCAGACAAAGAGCCCTCTCGCCGTGACACCTGACGCCTTGAACGGTGGCTACGGGATGCGTGACCCTTGCGTGCGCGACATCACAAGCATGGTGTGGCTTGACGAGCCTGCAGTCGGCACACGTCTAGGGAATTGCAGGAGCATCGAGGCGGCATGCGAGACGAAGGCTATAGCTGGCCCGCGTCGAATGCCGTGCCGCTTGTCTCGGCCACATGCGAAATGGGGACGAGAAACCTGAGCATTGGCAGCTTGGAGCAGGTAGGTAGATACGAGCTCATGTGTTGAATCACGCCGGGATTCGCGCAATAGTGCAGGCCTAGGGCCGGCTGCAAGCCCGTGTACAGCGTCACCGGACGTTCAAACCCCGGGGCTCCGGAACGTACACAACATCACCGGCACGGACGGGATATGTTATGGTAGGCCAAGCTCTCAATACTCAAGGGCGCGAAATGATGTGCTGGGCAGACAGTTTTGAAAGCTGTGGCATTCACACCATGCGCCACGACACGGCGACATGTGCATCGCTGGCGGAACGCCTCGCAACATTTACACCTGCGCAGAGGTATCCCATACATAACGCTATTTTTTGGTTAAGTGAGTGTCAGTGTCTCATCCCACATGCTGGGGCGAGACAGAGTCGCGGAGGTGACTATTGCACGAGCATGCACAAGCGCAGGCACAGCTGCAGACGCCGGCATGTACAGAGGCTTAAACACGGCACAGATCAACATTCTGCACGCTTAGAGGGTCTCACCTCGAGCATCTGCTGTTATTTTCGATCCTAAGCCGATCCGTGCCGTGCCTGTAGCATCGCGCAACATCTGCGCTAGCAGGCAAAGAGTCTTCACGAGCCAGGCCACCACGTGTCAAGCTGCAGGCAGACGAAAATGGTATTCAGCGTTGCTGAATGGATCAGCGGGGAGTCTCTGTGACAGATTGAGGTTCCTTGCCAGACCGATGCGTTCATGCCGCATGCGGCACACGTACGCCTGCATTCCTCCCACTGCCAGAACAGCGCCAAGGAAGGAAGCTTGGCAACATCAGCTAGATGCATAAACTTATGAATATATGCATGCAGCCCCAATCCATGCCAGCAGAGTCCCGCGCATGCGTCATGATCCTGTTCCGGGGACATCCCCGCGCCGTTGCAATGACAACTTCCCTGCCTTACGGAGCAAGCTGTGCATATCTCAGGGAGCGATCGTCAAAATAAGGGCGCACTGGCCGAATTTTCTGTTCTGGCAGGGCTATGTGTTGTACTACTGCGTGGACCTAAGCCAAGCAACAGCCTGACTGGCAACACAGGCCTCTTTCAGTCTCACAGAGCAGGCTTCCGTATGATTTTAAGGCTTCATAGCGTCAGCTGCAAGTCTGTTGCTGCGCGCTCTTGGTATCCTTGCGCATCTTCTTGGGCAGCCGTACGAGTTCATTCCTTCAGGCTGAACGGCGCGGAGTAAACCGTGCAGGCTGGCCGTGCCTAACATTACCTTTGTTCACATGACATGTATATCCAACGGTGCTGTCAACACAACTGGGCTCCCATATGAAGCACCCCAAACGTGGGTGCTGTCACCAGGTGACGATGCGAGCAGTGTTGTGCGTGGATGCCTCAGGATCATGGACAGCCGCTCGCCATAAAGAAACGTGTCCACTGCTCACGAGGTTTTTCCCCTGGTGTAAATCGCAAGTCCTCGTTTGGTTGGCTCGGAGTATCTTGGTTGTTCTGAGACAATCGAGTGGCGGACGAGACACTGCAGCCGCGCTCACCACCGCCGGGGCGAAACATTCAGCGGCCGCTGTTTCACTGTCCAAGCCGTATGATGAATCGTTGAACTGGCAGATTCTATTGTGTGCAACAATGGTTTGTGCTGAAACGGGATAAGTGTTGGCCGGCAGTACATGTGTTTGCGAGACGTGTGTGGAGCCGGAAATATCATACCGCGAGATCAGGTTTGAACCTGCGACGTGTCATGGTCCAAGATTTATAGCTTGGCGCGTGTCACCGCTGATTTGGGAGTGGGGTACTGTTGATATGTCATACTGTGTCTCGTTTCGCCAGCATTGCCGATTGTCCAGCGCAGTACAGGCCACAATTGCACTCACGGTGCCGCAGGACTTCGTTTGATCTCTTTTGTGGCTGAATTGTAGCTTTTTCCTGTAGAGCTGTCCACGATCTGCACACTTGTGTGATTGGGGAAGATTGGTAAAAGCACTTGTGCAGCCGTGCATACGAGTGAGCTGGTCGCATTCCGATCAAGAAAGCATACAAACTGGAGTGTATGATTGCAGATCGATCGCTGGCACGCTTTGACGAGGCGTTTGCCTTCGAGAGTTAACTGGCCATGAGAGCAGACACACAGGTACGTCTCCACAGCTCTGCAGCGAACCGACGCTCGTCTCTACCATTGTCATGCAAAATGAGCTACTATGAGCCCATCACCAGTGTAGTGAGAAGTGCAGGTGCCTGTTTATGGTGCCGGGTGCCAGCAGTGGCTGCTAGAGTTCCCTAGGGAAGGCACATTCGCTGGTGTCGCTAAGCAAATTCCAGACGCCAGAGAGTTTCAGCTGAGGCCAGACCATGGAGGTGAGGAGAAGATTGTCATTCCTACGGACCTGTCGATGTACGATCTGAGGCTCTACCTGGCTGATGGATACCACATCTATGCTGAGGGTGCGAGCACAGACCACTGCCAATCAGTCTGCCCTGATATGCTGCCGTCCAGTCCTAAAAAATCTTCCATACTGAGTGCCCGTACGTTGACCGTTTTTATGGAACGTTTTTTCTGGCATCAGTGGGCCAGCAGATTTCCATCTAGTGCCAGCCAGACAGGCTTCACAATGCCATTTGCAATGCACCTGTCTTACAAACGAGCCCAAAGCTGGCATCACCAGCACTCTGGATGCACACAGGGGCCAGGTCTACCGTAGAAACTGTCTCGGTCCTGTGTCCCAGCTCAACATGCCATCTCACACTGCCTCACACTGGTGTGCATCCTGCTACAGCTGCATGCTTCGTGCTTCGGCAGAACGTTCCTGCTGCCTGCCTCGAGGCTTTGGCAAAACAGGTCGCACATCCTGGTACATCCAGGAGCTTCCTTCTGTGTGCTGTCACACATGCTCCTGCAACGACCAGGACGCCCGACCGTCTGTTCCAGAACCTCGCTCATGCCGCCCGGCGATCCCATCTCTAGCTGGATCCCTAGGTCACACATCCTGCTACAGTCATCTCCAGCTGGCCGCTCTAGCTGCATCTGTAGGTCACACATCCTGCCACAGTCATCTCCAGCTGCGCATCTGTAGCATATCTCTAGCTGGCCATCCCTAGCTGGCATCACCTTGCACCTCATCACCGTCAACTAACCACCACTTCCGGTGCAGTACATCCAGTGGCCATGGCGTTTCAAGTCAACGGTGGGCATGTGCAGACCGTGTCCATCTCGCCTAGCGCAAGCATCGGGGAGTTTTTGCAGCAGCACTGTCAGGGCACGGTCACAGTAGACTCGGAGGCCAACTGTGTCTTCTCTGCAGCTTCTGTGCACCTGCTGCACAAGCTGGGCATGGCCACAGCCGACAGGCCGCTGCAGCTGAAGGTCCGCTGACTGCTCGCCCCGCTTCCGCCAGCCATGTCACATCGACAGCTGCTGGTACCGCACAAAGGCGTCCCCGCAACCACAGGCTGCTGTCATGCATGCGCTGGTGCCACACACCATGCAGCCGGGCATAGATGCCTCGTACAGTCGCATGAAGCAACTGTGCCGTCTGTCATCTGTGTAGACAAACCACAGGCCATATTCAGTGCTGCACCACAATCGTGTCTCCCACGTGCTGTAGCATCGCAGCCGTGTAGTTACTGCGTGCGGCTATAAGTGATGCCCGCCTGCGAGCCCCGTCCCGCTCCACAGTAGCTGCAGCATGGCTCCAGTCCCTCTGCGCGGGGGGCGGTTGTTGGGAGGACCTCTTTGTCCCGCCTGTTGCTGACAGGCCTGTCTGCAACAGCGTAGGGCCACAGCTGTGCGTGGAAACCCACATGCATGTGAAACCCACATGCATGACAACGCGCTGCTGGCCAGGCGAGCCTGCACGTACATGCTTGCGCCCTAGTGTTCTGCTCTCCATTCCAAGACGTGTCCCCAGCAACGCGAACGGTAGAGTGCTGTTCTGGGCGGTGCAACACGTGCCAGGTATACAGTCATCGCTGCTGCCCTGACTCAGTCAGACTGCACCAGCGCCCATCATCGGTGTGTGGGCAGTGTCATGTGTACAGCATCAGGAGGAGCTCAGCGACTGGATGCCGCCTACCAGCCACTGCTGGTGACCACACGCTGCATCACTGTTCACGTCCTGCAGTGCTGCTTTTGTCGTTCCGCAGTGCTGCTGTCCACAGCCTGCGTTGCTGTCCACGTCCTGCAGTGCTGCTGCAGGACACTGCAGTGCTCAGGACCCGCCATTCAAGGCGGTCAGTGTGGACAAGATTCCGCAAGGCAGTGTCTTTCGACTCGTTCGGGAGCAGACTCGGCAGCATGGTGAGCGCCCTGTCAGGCATACGCCGGCCCGACCAGGCGCCAGCGGAATCCTCAGCACCGGAAAAGCCCCTAGGACCGACCACATAGGCCATTGTGGCCACACCTACTCTACAGGGTCTTCCGTCGTATTTAATCAGCCTTATCATGTGCCTCAAGCAGCTTGCAGTAGCCCACACACATTAAGGCCCACGCTGTAGGACCACCAACACCTGCACGTTGGTTTCGTCTAGACTGGAGCGAGGACATGAGCAATGATGCGATGTTTTGCCTTGCTCTGGATGGCCCGGTACTCGGCAGGAAACTGTGCACGACTGTCGCAAGCAGAGAGCTCCGAAAGCTCATGACAGGAGGGCTCCCACGGCCACATACATGCAACGAGGTTCCGGAGCGCATGAGGGTTTGGAGAGATGTCCAATGGAGAAATGAACTCTGCGGGATGCCACTGGAAGCTTGATTTTGAGCCACTCCAGTGGCGCTCGATTTTGGGTTTGCAGGGAAGAGGGTGGTGGAACTAGCGCAGGGGGTTTCCCCCTTCTGGGGCTGGCCACTGGCTGGCCAATGGAATCGCAAGCATGTAATGACTGAGATTGGCAGTCTCACTGTCAGGCCCAACTGCCTCCGGGCGCCAAGTCAAGTGTACAGTGTGGTTCTGAGTTGCTGGAGTGTGGTTCTGGCAGTGTGGTTCTGACATGCTGAAGCACACTCGTCGGGACGTTTTCCGTGCACCGCACAGTGGAGGTCACCTATGGACACCTGATGCGCACCTGATGCGCAAGACCGCTTGGGTCATGTCCACCGGTAAATGTAAATGTGACACTTTACCCACCATGCCTTACAAGGACCTTCGCATCTCCGGATGACTGGGGCCACAAGTCGGTATATTGGGCACCGGTGGTTTGGGCTCTGAGGTGTCAGTGTCCTCTCAGGGTGTAAGCATGCCCATGGTCCTTCACATGCTTCAGGCGGGTGAGGAGCAGGTGCGTTCAGAGGTTCGTCAGATTCAGAGGTTGATGAACCTCTGAATCGTCAGATTCCCGTGGGCTGGTCCGGTGTTGGGATCCTCTCCTGGGAGCAATGCTTTAGCAGGCTGTCACAGCGCTACATCGGGAACAGGCGTGACGTGTTGGTTTCTGTGACCTATCCTGCAAGATCTGCCTTCACATATACTGATTGTGCTGTTCCTCTAGCTTTCTTCAGAGGCCTCATGCCGATGAGGCCAGTAGCAGCATGCCCATATGCGGGGAGTGGTGCTGTATGGCACGCTTGCTGTGAGCAACCACCACGCGAACCTGCGAGGCAAGACCCTCGGCTGGACCCTCGGCTGCGGTTGAAGGCATCACCATGAAGCCTGAGCGCCGGTGGTGGGTGCATGTTACATTAACGAACAACCATAACTGGTGCACCTTGAGCCAGTATCAGTGCCAACACGTGGCACTGACTTTGGCATAAGCAATACACAGCGTGCCACTCTCACAAAGACTGAAGAGCTGAGAGCAACGACTGCGTTGGCATAAAGGAATGAATGAATGCAATGTGAGCTTTTGGAGTCAGGCATGTGGCAGCTGCCCCGCTCCACACCAGCTGGAGAAGCTCTTCAGCCAGCTGTAGAGCTAGGTGTGCGCCCAGGCACCCTGAAATCATGTTGTACCATACTTCATATCGCAAATAGCCGCCGTGGCTTCGTCATGCCAGCGCATGGATGTTGTGACCTCGTGCATATGCGGCATGCCCAAACTGGATAAAATGCATGAGAAACGCCGGGTCACTGCATCTGGTAGAAAGGAGCGCTGGAGAAAGGCTTGCCAGCACGCGTCAGCCACAGATTCGTGCAGGATGAAACCATGACACACGCTTGCTGGGTGCTTCCAGGTCGCTGTTTCTCTCGTCGTCTTCGTTGTCAGCTTGCTCATCGACTGTCTTGGGTTGGTAGCTCTTGATCTTGGCAGAAGCCACAGGCACACCGGAAGGATCCGGCGACAAGCCGCTTCTATTTTGAAACTTATGGCCGAACGCCTTGCCCCATATCGGGTGGCGGAGGCCCTCCCGCACGCTGACTACGTGCTCCGCTGAGCTTTCGGCTCTGTTTAGAACAGTCCAGACTCCCGACTGCCCTGGAGAGCGTAAAAAAGCGGTAAATATACATGTTGTGTCTTTCCTGATCGCAAGGTGCCGCGGGAGATATCGTGAAGCCTACCCGACAAGACGGCACTAAAATTTGCTGTGCGTGATGATTTAAATACTGCGCCCAAGTGACGACGCACGCCTAGGTCACGCACAATCAATCGGTGACATGCAATCCGTAATTGGGAGTCTACGCGGAGTGGGCAATTATGTACGCAGTCTGCGGGGCTGCGAAAACGCGGCACGCACGTAGGTAACACAGGCGCTGTGCAGCTGCCGCTCGTCTCCGATTCTTCAGCAATTAACATTACGGATTAAACAATGGGTGATCGCAAATGGTTCCCGGAGAGTTTGATACTGTGTGCTTCACACTCGATGCAACCCGCTGTGACAGATCACTACTCGGTCCGCACGTGTGACTCACTGCCAGAGGCGCACCATAAACATGTGAAGCCCAGACGCTGCCGCAGGAATCTTCAACTATCCATTGATGTGTGTTGAACGTATACACATGATATTTCCGACCGGGCCTCACCACACAATACAACTGTGGGTTGCCGTCGAAATCCAGCCAGATGAACTTCAATGTCTCTGTCGACCGATTGACGAATGAAGCATAAGTCCGTCTCACCACACCTTGAAGGTGCGTACTACGATTGAATGCGGCGTACTTGCCATTCGAAAGTTGCTCTCTTTGGAGACGCTGACTCTTCATCTTTGCCCGTCGTGACTCGCCTGAAAAGTGTGACGATGCACTGGGAACCTGAATGCACGACGGCACGCCGTATGAACGATGATTATATGCATCATCTGATTGTAAGGAAGCGATCGGATACTCGACACGCAGTCGCGAGGGAGTCAGCTGCAGTGGGCAGCAGCTAGAACACAATACCCCACGCGTTCCCTGGCCACCTCCGCCTCTCCCGCCGAGTTGTCGAAGCCAGGACTAGGTTTTCTCGCAATGCTATGCTATATGCATGTGACTTATACGCCGAGTGTCACAGTCGGTAACCTGTGGAGGGCCGTTGTACAGCAGGCCCGTGTGTGAGCCGTCCTGAACATCAGTGGAGATGCTTCTCAGTAGGTGCGTCCACTGAGAACTCTCATGCGAACTGATAGGTCTACTCTGTTTGCGCCCACGCGCAAGATCTGGACACTCTGCCACTATTGCCAGAGTCGACAGCTGCGGTCAACGTCATGTACCGGAAACCTCCTGGCCCATACCAGGGCTGCCGTGTGACTGTCGAACCGTTTTTTGAAGTTAACAACATTTTCGGGTTGTCAAGGACTGCATTGCCTCTGACTACATGATCACTTCAAGGACTCCGGGCCCAGGAAGCACGTGCTCGACTTCAGCGTCGACCGTGATTGAGCCGCATTGGCAACGCGCACCCGAGTTACCTGTACGTACGATTGTGTACAGAAGTGCAAGATGGTGGTCATTCAGGAACGCGCGGTGTGGACGACGCCTCGAGACCAAGCCCTGGCAAGACCCTGGTTGCTCGCAGGCGCCGGCGAGCTGACAGGGATAACAGCCATTTGAGAAGCTGGCAGACATACCAACGACCGTGGAGTCATCATAGCGGTCACACGTACCTTCTCTCCGCACCGCATCAACCCGCCAGTGCCTGGTGCACCTCCAATGACCACCAGCTTCTCCACATATGTCTATGACACGGTGGCCAGCTGTGATCATCATGAGCACACTTCCAGACAACGCCATCTCCACCACAGTGGACCTAGATCTGACCTAGCTCTAAGGAATCGGGGCCCTTGTAAAATGAATGTAAATGTGACACTTACTCGCCATATCCTACAAGGACTTTGACATCTCCGGATAACCGGGACCAAGGGCCTTGTGGTATCAACATGGCGGCAGCACTCTACACGGACAGCGGACTACACGCCAAGCTTCGCCGTGGTGGAAGTAAAACACACAACATATTTCCCAGCAAACCACTGTGCTGCTGCACTGGTGGTTTGCTGGTAACGTGTTTTTCACGATGGGATCATAGGTGACCTTA
>JAUMHO010003196.1:0-16415 GCA_032360965.1 Ulva armoricana | reverse complement strand
CCAATCAGTTCCCCGCGCAGAATCGAGGAAGTCGAGGTACTCCACGAGGAGCAAGTGTTGCTTCTTACCTGCGAGATCGTAACCATGGTACATCGTCTCATGGTACGAAAAACCCTGCCGGAAGAAACGAATGGCTTCCTCGAGGCCGTGCTGGTAACGAAGCCGCGGGTAGCGCTTGAATATGCTTTCAATCTTCTCTAAGCGGCTGCACACTTCCTCTCTAATGCTATTCGGCAAGAGCCCAACGTTCAAAGGGAGAGGATAGTCGAGACGAATCGGGTACCAGATGATGTCGCGTTCGAGAGAGTGGAAGGCGAGGAAGCGCAGGATCTTTTCAATCTCGAGAATGTTGGTCGCCTGCAGAACGGTGTAGACGACGATGCGCACATTGCTCGGGAGGGTCGTCAGGCGCGTAAAGTTCTTCTCCATCGTCGACCAAGTACTTCCGTAGCGGATGTAGTCGTTGGCTTCACCGAAACCGTCGATCGACACCTGGACTTCGGCGTTCTTTAGTTTGGAGAGTTTTGTGTAGAGCTCCTCATTCCAGAGCATGAGGTTCGTTGTGAAGGAGAAATTGCAGTCGGTGTTATCTGCGTGCACGAGGGCATCCACCAGCTTTTGGTTGGCACGGATCATGGTGGGCTCGCCACCAGTGAGGTAGAGGCGCTGGAGAGTTGGGGCGACGAGCTTGATGTCGTTCTCAAAGACGTCTTCTTCATGCCACGCGAAGTTCACACCCAAGATGTTTCGTTCTTCTTGGAGCGTCGAAAGTAACCATGGCGCAGCCTTGAGCTCGCCTTTCTCAACTCGATCAAGCATGTTCAATCGTTCTTTCGAAACACTGCTACTGCTCCAACCGTAACAGCTATTGCACTTGAGGTTACATAGGTTGCCGAGGCGAAGTTCTAGACTGGTAGGAAGTCCTGCGATTTCACCCGCGGGAGTTGTGTTGCCAATCTTCTCGAGCAACATGTCAGCGCCGCCATCGAGGTACCGTCTGTTGGCATCGGCCCGTGCGCTGTTTTCGCTGTACTGCTCCTGGCGGTAACAGATGTCGCAATCAGAAACTTTTTCTCCGGCCAGCATCTTCTTTCGGACATCCTGCATGTACTCAGAGTTCCAGACTTCCGCGAGTGATTCTTGCCCGAGGTGCGCATCGCCGCCGCCATCTTTCTGGACGACGACATCGCGAGTGATGTTGCAACAAAGCTTCACTCGCCCGTCGGGAGTGGAGTTGAGGTTTATCCATGGGTAGACGCAAAACGTTTTGCCCGTAAGAAGTTCGTTCCGCAGCCGCTGGTTCTTTTTAAGGATGGCCAGCTCCGGGTAGACGTCAAAGAGGTTCTCGTTGCGAACCTTATCCAGGTCTTCCATGTGCTTCAAAAACGAACCCACCAGCTCCGGGCGGTGGCGATCCATCACGAAGTGCAGGATGGAGGTGATGCCCTCGAGGATGGTGGTGATCTCGGACTTTGGATAATTCTCACAGAGCCAATTGGAGTGTGCGATGTAGCGATCGGAGATTTCTTTCTTAAGTTCCAGTGGCAACATCTGCACCCGAAGGTAGTCGGGATGCGTGAGAAGATTCACCCGAACGTTGTTCGGATGGATGTACCCTTTCTCAACCCAAGCACGGTGGAAGTCGACGAATGACCAGACGTTGAGCGCACTGATCGTCGGCGTGATCTCGAAGTAGATGTGCGGCAGCTCTTTGAGCATCCGTTCGCGGTTCTTCTCGATGATGTTCCACTTGGTTCCACTGCGTGCATATTCAGCGCGGGCACCCATGTCATCGAGACTGGCAGCGACTCTGATGTCGGAGAACTTGCGCCACATCTCGAAGAGATCATAGTGCTTGTAGCTCATGACACTGAAATTCGTCGTGTAGCGAATGCGAAGATTCGTACGGCCGGTGTTGATCCAATGCTCGAGGATTTTGTAGTGCTCTTCCGTGAAGAGTGCCTCTCCGCCGGCGAAGTACACTTCTTCGACTTCATCCAGCAGGGGAACGATCTCATTCCAGAACATCGGCGTGTCGTTAACTGTTAGGACGCGGGGATGACCTGGATCTCCCCACTGCGTGACGTGGTCATCGTACCAGCTGCTGCTCAAGCTTGGGCCGCAGCTTCTGCACTTAAAGTTACAGAGGTTGGACCAGCGAATGTCCATGTACTTCATCGTAACTTTTGGAAGACTTCCATCTGGAGCAGTCTGTTCGACGAGATCGAAGTCTTTAGCAAAGTTTGTGTTCGCGCTATGGCGAAGAGTGTAGACACCGGCCGTCTGCTCGAGTTCGTAGCAGCGCTTGCACTCCGACGATTCTTTTCCGGCCAACATGTTCAGGCGAAGTTGGCGGTAGGCCTCGTCGTTCCAAACTTTTTTGAGGCCAGCTTCCTTCACATTGCCCATCGGCTTTTGGTCATCCGACATGCAGCAAGGGAATGCACGACCGTCCGGCCATACGTGAGTATGGATCCACGGCATCATGCAAAATGTCTTCGATTTAAGTAGGTCTTTGCTGGGCATGACGTTTTCCTCTGTAGCTAAAATTCTATGCTACGGTCTCTCGACGGACCAGGAAGAAAACAGTTAGACGGACGAACATCTTGTAGGGATTGACTCGGACGGTCAGGGACCTATATTGATTCTTTAGTTTTAAGCATGAGTTGCTTAAGAACGTCGATGTTGCGACCGGAGACCGCTGATACGGGTAGAACCTTGCGGTCTAAGTTGGTCTCCATGAAAGTGCGGAATTTCTCGATTTCTTCCTCAGTCATGGCGTCGATCTTAGTTAAACAGACAATTTCGCGTTTGTTCAAAAGGTCGGTATCGTATTTTTCCATTTCTTCACGGATGGTCGAGTAGGCTTCCATCACTTCGTACTCTTCCAAGAAGAGTGAGCAGTCAATGAGGTGAACGAGAGCTGAGGTCCGTTCAATATGTTTAAGGAATGCGATCCCCAGGCCTTTGCCTTCGGCGGCGCCTTCAATGAGACCTGGAATATCGGCGACTACAAAAGTCTTATCCCCGACCATAACGACACCCAAATTTGGCTCGAGAGTCGTGAAGGGGTAGTCAGCGATCTTAGGGCGGGCAGCACTGATCGCGCTGATCATGGTGCTTTTACCGGCGTTAGGAAGTCCAATCAGTGCGATGTCGGCCAAGAGCTTGAGCTCTAAGCGCATGGGGATCTCAACGCCTGGTTCGCCCTTTTGAGCGAAGTAAGGAGCGCGGTTCGTAGAGGTCTGGAAAAAAGCATTACCGAGTCCGCCGCGACCACCTTCGGCAGCGACGTATTCTTGGCCATGGACCGAGAGGTCTGCGAGTAGATCGCCGGTCTCGCGATGGTAGATTAAAGTACCTAGCGGAACTTTGAGGATTGCGGGTGCGCCTGCGGCGCCATCCATGCAAGATCCACCGCCCTTCACGCCGTCTTCGCCACGGAAAACTTTCGGGCCGCGGAAATGCATGAGGGTGTTGAAGTTCTCGTCGGCGACGAAAATGATGTTACCGCCCAAGCCACCGTTACCACCGTCAGGACCACCGCGTGGAACGTACTTCTCACGGCGCCAGCCGACACAGCCTTCACCGCCGGTTCCTGAAATAACTGTGATCTCTACTTCGTCGATAAAACGCATAATGGGGTCTTTGTACAAAAAAAAAGGGAGCTTGTCGCCAAGCTCCCTTGAAAGTTTCTTTCTAACTCTTCCGTCTTAAGCCGGAACGATGGACACGATTTTCTGGTCTTTCGTGTACCATGCGAATTTAACTTTACCTGGGCATGTAGCGAAGATCGTGAAATCACGACCCATGCTTACGTTCTTCCCTGGGTGCACTTTCGTGCCTTTCTGACGGATGATGATCATGCCGGTTTCGACAAGCTCACCGCCGTATTTTTTTACGCCACGATATTTTGGGTTGGAGTCACGGCCGTTTGAGGTCGAACCACCGGATTTCTTGTGTGCCATGGTCTAGTCTCCTAAATCTTTAATTACTTAGTGAGATGCTTGGCGTTCTTATGGCCAGCATCGATTTTTGCGCTTCCACCTTTGCCGTCAGTGATCTCAGTGATCACGAGGCCGGTGAAACTCTGGCGGTGACCGTTTTTACGGCGCCACTTACCTGGAGAACGCTTAAGAACGAAAATCTTACGAGTGCGGCCTTGCTTTACAACTTTCGCTGTAACTTTAGCGCCAGCAACAGTCGGCAAACCGACGATTGTTGTTGTTCCGCCAACGAGCAAAACTTTATCGAGATCTACAGTTTTCCCTTCTTCCAAATCGAGTTTTTCAACGTCGATAAGGTCACCGGGCGACACCTTGTATTGGTGGCCTTTGATTTCCACGACACAGTACATGCGAACTCCTTACGAATAACCACCTGTCGGGGAGGGATGTCCCTACTTATTTGCCCTAGGTGAGTTTGAGAGAGGCAAGTTAAGTCTTGGAGGCAGAATTGTCAATGAAACCCTAGAATAGCTGAGAAAGAGCGCTAGAATAGTTATCAGAGGTAAGTACATGCTACGTTTTTTGCGCTCAGGGCTAGCGATATCATCTCGCTCTCTTCCTCGAGAACTGCTTTTTTGGCCTTATGCGCTAATTCTCAAGTATCTAAAAATACTTATTAAACCCCTTGATGCTGAACTGTGGCTTAGAAATAGCTTAAGACTCAATTACTGGGAGTTTGCACAAAGCGACATTGATTTGAGTATCTGGGTCAGCGGAGGACCTCGAGAGGCTTTGCACGCCTGGGAGGTTTTCAAGACAAAACGCTCAATCTTGCTGGGAGGCGAAGTTCAAATTTATGCTTCAACCTGGGTTGAGAAGATGCTGCCCTACGCGAATTATTGGGAAGTTTCTCGTGATCCAGACCTCCTTGTTCTCAGTCAGTTTGTTTCGTCGCAGTCAGGTGAAATTGAGAAATTAGTTTTTTTAGTAAAGATGCTCTCATCGGATAAAGAACTCTGGATCAGTCCCACTGTTCGTCAAAAAAAGTGGCACTACCATTTGGGGAAGTTGGGCATTAAGACGGATTCGCTGATTACCGGAGACATCGTTTGCCGATTGATCCATGAAAGATTTGATTTTTTAGAATTGGATTACGCCACTTTCAAAGACTATTTCCGCTCACCCCGGAGCGTCCCCAAGCTTCCAACCGAGGCCACCGACTTCGATCGCTTGTTAAACCCCAATCGGTATTGCTGGTTTGCGGAAGCGACGGAGCAAGATCTGGTCTTCTTAGAAAAGTTCGGCCCGAGAGGGCACCAGTATCTGGCGGCGATGATTTCTTGGGAAATCTGGGGACTATTCCCGCTGACTCAAGTGACGCAAGGCCTGACACCGTTGCAGCTGGAAGGACACCTCGTGAACCAGAAAAGACTGTTGGACCATCTGGTGGTCCCGACAGAAAGGTTAGGCGAGGGCCTAGAGTTTTTACAAAGTTTCTATTCGGAGATCAACGGACAGTACTAGCTTTGTCAGCCAGCGCTAATTCCTTGCACTCATTCCAGAACTTGGTCATCGTCGGGAACGTCTTCAGGAAGTCGGTCCCACGGCGGCGATCGTGTTCGCTGAAAAACAGATAGAAATTTTTTCTTTCACGCTTGAGCCAATCTTCTTCCGCAGGACTCTTCATCCATTCGAGGATGCGCTCCATCTTGTAGACTTCCGCGGGCAAGATGCCGTCGTCGAGTCGGCTCTTCATGTAGTCGATGTGGTCTTGCATGAGTACGTGGTAATCTTCGGTGAGAATACGAGCTGACTGCCAAAGCGGTCCCTGCAGGTGAGGGATGTCCAGTAGAATGGAGCGCTTCTCTGTGTTGTAGCGCTTTCTGAGACTGATGACCCAGTCGATGAAATCATGGAAGCCGGCAACGCTGAGATTGTTGAACGTACACATGAAGGCGACAGGGGCCGTTGGGTTCTCGTCGAGGTAGCGGCAGAGGTTGGCTTCAAAACTTTTAAACTCGAGCCCATGGCGGATGTACTCTGCGTGAGCTCCGTAGGTATCGATGCTGGTGTGAAGAATGAAGTCCTTCACTTTGTTTCCATCAAGCATGGGTTTCAGGAGATCGAGGAATTTACGAAACTGCTTTTCCGGAATTCCGAGGTTCGAATTGATGGAAAGCTCGAGCTTCGGAAGGGTGTGCTCGTTAATCCATTCCATGACTTTGTATGTCTGGCGACTGAGGAGAGGTTCGCCGCCGGTGATGCGGAAGAACATCAGGTCTTTCACGAGGTCAGGCCACCACTTCCAGAACGCGTCGACGTAAGGGTTCACTTCCTCATCGATCGGGAGGAGCCCATTTTCTTCGAACCACGGCAACCACTGGTGGGACTGATCGTCGGAAAGCGGGTATGGACCCTGCTTCTTAATTTCTTCCATCCAGGACGTGCTCACATGCGGAGAGCAGTAGCTGCACTTGAAGTTGCAAGCGCTCGAGAAGCTCACTTCGACGTAGGACGGATTTACATCTTCATCGCCGGTGCTCTTGCTGATCTTGTCGAAGAACGGCATGGTCCAGCTATCTACCGAACGCATGTGCCGATCACTGACTTGATTTCCAGGAAGGTCTTCGATGCTCCAGCAGATTCCACATTCGGCAGGTCTCTCACCGCGCAACATTTTTTTCCTCTGCTCTTTTTTGTAGAGGGTGTTGTGGAGGGCCGACGGATTGTCTTTGATTTCTTCGAGAGGAATTTTGTGAGTGGCGGGCAGGTAGCACGAGTGAGTGTGGCCCGTCATGAGATGGATCGTAACGTGCATCCATTTTGCCATGCAGAAGCATGGTGAGACGGCATTGACCTTATTCTTCATTTCTTCGATTTTATCGATAGCGCCAAACATACACACCTCTTTAGGCTTCAAATTCTAACTTAAAAGATCCGTTCCGGTAGCCGCAGTGCTCACTGAATCAAGAAACTAAACGTGCAAAAAATGGGCGGTAGCTTGGGAATGCCTTAAGGTGATCCGTGCCTTTTCGCTGGTCATAAGCAGCCAGAAAAGCGTGGAGTTCCTTGTCGAGAATCTCGGCGGGGCGACTCTCGTCATCCCAACCGGCCAGAAGTATCTCGTAAAGCCGCTGAGCTTTGTTCCGTTCGTAGGCGTTAAATCCCCAAGGATAGGCGTTGCTCTCCGCATGGAGCTTCATGAACTTGATGGCACTCGCGAAGCTCTCTTTCATTTCCTTCGAAGCCATAAGGGAGCACATGAAGTCGGGTGAACGCAGAATCGTGAGGTCCATCATGACTCGCGGGATTGGTTGGACGTAGTTGATGTGAGCTTTTTTCATGGCAAGGATGTCGGTGAGCAGCTGCTCGAAGCTCTGAAAAGAAAAAATATTATGGGTGACGATGAAAGTGAGGCCGACGTTTGGGGCAGCCTTAAGGAAGCTGTGGGCCTCGCGCAAAAGTTTTTGATAATCCAGGCCATAGCGAATGTATTCGGCATCAGGACCGTGGGTGTCCACGCTCGTGTAGAGCCGCGCGGTTTGCAACTTTCTCTGTTGGATCATCGTCTCCATGGAGTGGGCAGCTTTGAGCACACTTTCCGAGGGAACCATCAGGTTAGTGTTGATGGCAAAATTGAGCACGGGGTGCGACCTGGCCGAGAGCCAGTCCAGCATCTTAAACGTGTTTGTATTGAGTAGCGGTTCTCCACCGGTGATGCGAAAGACCTTGAGCTCGTCGACAATCTTGGGAAACCAGTCGTGGAACGCATTGAGGTAAGGATTTTCTTCGTCGGGTCGGTAGGGCTTTTTTCCTTGAGCGATGAACCAGTCCAAGGAATTGGAAGTTTCTACTGGATAGGCGCCATGCTTTTCAAACTCACTCCAGATGGAACTACTGATCTCGGGAGAGCAGTACATGCAGCGCATGTTACACATGCTTCCAAAGCTGACCTCGAGATACGCCGGAGCGGGATTGTTCTGGGCTGCAAGCAGGCCAAAATCCCCCTTGGCCCAATCGTCGGCGGATTTAATGACGCGGTCTGAGTAGGTGTTGGCCGAAGCATCTTCAGCTTTCCAGCAGAATGAGCACTCCGGCGGTCGCTTCCCTTCGCGCATGAGTTGACGCTGCTCTTGCTTAAATTTTGTGTTGTGAAGCGCGTCGCTTGATACCGCAAGTTCTTCGAGAGGAACCTTGTGAGTGGGAGGATGGTGGCAACTGTGAGTCATGCCATTCTGTAAGTGGAGCGTCGTTTGCTTCCACTTCGCGGCACAAAACGTAGCAGAGACTTCACTCAGGAGTTCGTGAGTTTCGTGGAGATTGTTGTCCCATTTTTTATCGATTTCACTACTCATACTAGAAAAACACCCTGAGCGCAGTCCCAGCTTCGGTCGGGAAGATCTTTTGCACTACATTGACCTCGTCTTCAACCCAGTAGAGAGGAGAGTTCACGAAAAAATCCCACTCGACATCTTTGACCACTGACCACGACGCCCGACCAAGGCCATAGGTGAAATCGGTCTTGAAATCGTGGATCACGGTTGCTGAGAGTTTGACCAAGGGATGGATCTCATAAGTCTGTGCGACGGCAACGAACCACTCGTAAGGTAACAGGCGGTCACTGGCCGAGGCGGGATCGATGATGATGTACTCATCGTCCTGTTCTTGGTAACCGGCCTCAACACGCAGATGCCAAAGACCCGTCAGTTGATTGTCATAGCCAACCATGGCATCGATGAGATTTTCACTCGGTTTACTCGTCGTGAAAGCCGAAGAGTAAAGCAACTGGGTGAAGACCATCGCGTCTCCCCAGATGTAGTTCACCTGGCCGCCGGCCTTGTTGCGCTTCTGATCCTGGCCAAGCACGTAGTCGATCTGCCAGTTCTCACTAGGGCGCAGCTCACCGTGCAACCACAGTGTCTGGGTGATCTGATTTTCGTAATCATCTAAATTCTTGTTACCCAAGAGGTAAAAATTCAGGGAAGACTCATCACTGGTAAAAAATGAAACTTTAAAGCCATCGTTACCTTGGGCCACGTTACTTTGCGAAGTGAGGCCCAGGGGCTGATTGTAAGGGTTCACGGGATTGAAGACTTCACCGGTGCCGTAGTTGATGTACATACGGCCAAAAACAAAACGTGAATCCTCACCATCAAGTTCATAGTAGAGCTTGTTGATCACAAGATCAGTCTTAGCGTTACCGTCTTGCCGAGAGTGGTCTAAGCGGAACACATCACGGGCCACCAGCTTGCGAGGGAAATTGAGCAACTGAGGCGCGAGGTAGCCTTCTTGGTAGAGTTCAGATTGGGCATAACGGGCAAAGATATTAGTTTCCACCCGTGATTCAGCGAAATCGGCTTTGAGATTGAGATTCCCTGTCGCGACGTGGAACTGCGAGTGTTGCCAGTCTTGTAAGAGCGGGAAGCGCTTCGCCGATGATTGGTTCCACAACGCGCGGGTTTGTCCCTCGAGGTTACCGCTGGCTTCAAACTTAAAAGACGATTCAGGTTCAGCTTCTTCAACTGGAGCAGGGGCGACGACAACAGGTTTAGCCTTCGGCTTCGCCCTCATGATTCTCTTGCGCTGGATGGGCTGCTTCGTGGTTCGTTTAACAGGGCCACGCTGGGCCCACGCCACATCAATCAATAAAAGAAGAAAAAGGAAGGGCCAGCAGCGCATTTCAGTTATCCGTTAAGTTCTTCATGGTGAAATGATCTTTCGCGAAATTTACTTTGAAGACGAGTTTCTTATAAACCAAGATCGTCTTACGCCCTTGTTCTTTATGGGGAGTCATCTCCCAGTAAGAAGGAACCTTGTGTCCATCAAACGTTTTCACTTGAGACAGAGCGAGGGTGCGAATGAGGGTGCCTTTCTTGTCGTAGTAGCGATGGTAGCGCGGCAAGCAGTCTTTCTTGTCGGCCAGCGTGAGAATGCGCGGCCAGATCACTTTCGAGTCTGACTTGGCAAGATTGTCGATCACCTTGTAGGTCTCTTTCCCGACTTTCTCATCGGGCTTGAAGGTGTGCGTGTAGTCTTCGAACATGCTCGAGGCTTTGAGCAAGTCGTCGTTCGTGAAGTCAGAGCCCATCCAACTTGCGAGGAGCATCGAAGGGGAAACCGTGACTTTACGCTTAAGTTTCGGAAAGTAGTTCCACATGTTATTGCCCAACCGCAAGGTGCCAATGCCTTTCTCTTTGGCGGGGGCATCGATGAATGTGAGAGCATCGTCTTTGCCTTTCACGTCTGTGCGAATGTCGAGTTCCCGCTCCCAGGTCGGAGTGGTGATCTTCATATTCAGCTCGGCCTTGGATTGATCGCCGCGCATCTGTTGTTCCATGTACTGCAACCAGTGATCGGCCGACTTTACGGGAGCACCGCCGATGAGCACGCAGGCGAAGAGTTCTTTTTTCATGGAGTATTTCCTTCTCTCAATTGACCATCATTGATCCGTAGCACGCGCTTCACCTGATCAATGAGGCGGGGATCATGGGTCGAGAACACAAACGTCAGTTTGAATTCCTGATTTAGCTTTTTAAAAAGATCGATGATGTCTTGGGCGGTTTTTGAATCGAGGTTTGCCGTCGGTTCATCCGCAAGAATCAGCGAAGGGCGTCCGGCCACGGCGCGGGCAATCGCCACACGCTGTTGTTGGCCACCGGAGAGTTGACGGGGATAACGATCGAATTTATCGCCGAGGCCGACTTGTGTCATGGCCCAGGCCGTTTTTTCGTCGATCTCTTTTTGCGACATGCCCCGCATCTGCAGAGGCAACTCGACGTTCTCGCGGGCCGTGAGGACCGGTAGCAATTGGTAGTCTTGGAAAACAAAGCCCATGTTGGCCAGGCGATGAGCGGTGCGCTCTTCCATGGAAAGATGCTGGATCTCTTTGCCACGGTGAAGAATCGAGCCTGAAGTGGGACCAAGGAGTCCGGCCAAGAGATTCAGCAACGTCGTTTTACCCGAACCAGAAGGACCGACCACGGCGATGAAGTCACCCTCGACGATCTTGAGGTTCACGCCTTGTGTGGCATGAACGAGCTGATCGCCTTCGCCATAAGTTTTTGTGAGGTTATGCATTTCAATCAGCACGACGGCTCCTTTGGATGATCCGTTGTATCGGGAAGATAAGGCTCAAAGTCAGAAAGAAGAAAACCAAGAGCGGCGCTTGCCAGGAGTAGTGATGGTGATGCCACAGGCGGACTTTCGGAATGATCGCCATGCCACCCATCATGATATCCTTGCCGCCGGTGAAGAGTTTGAGACTGATAGGAACGGCGTGGAAAAAAGACGTCACCAAATTACCGATGATAATTCCCGTGCCGATGCCTAAGACCCCCAGCATGATCACTTCGAGTCCGAGGGCCAGCGCAATCCAACTCGATCGTGCGCCGATGACGTTGAGCGAGTAGAATTCTTTCTCGCGCTCGAGGAACGTGATCATCAACGTGTTGCCCATGCCGAGGCTAATGACGACCACGATGATGACGGCCACGATCCAGGTAAAGATGTCGATGAAGTTCATGGAGCCATGAATCTCGGGCAAAATGGTTCTCCAGGGCACAACTTCCGTTCCCGCAGGTGCCGCCGGGTAGGGTGAGTTGAATTCCCCAAAGCTTATCAGTTGATGGAAGCGGTTCTCGGGGATGACCGCCAAAACGCGTGCACTGTGGATACCGGTGAATGCAAGATTTTCTTCCATATCGCCGCCGCCGAAGTTCATGAGGCCCACGACATGGAACATATCATTGGCCACGGAACCATCCAGCGCTTGACCAAAAATCGCGACTTCATCTCCGAGCTTCACCCCAAGTTTGCGCGCAAGTTTTTCTCCCAGCAAAATTTCGTTCACGCCGTCATCAGACAGGAAGCGACCTTGCGAGAGGGCTTTGCTGACTTTAGAGAGGCGCAGCTCTTGCGTGGGAGAAAGTCCGGTGAGGAGTGTGCCAAGAGTTTTGCGTGGACCCGAGAGGAAGATCGGCAATGTGATCCGACGAACGTAAGTTTCCGTTGGCAGATTCGCGACGAGCTCGTCGCTGAGTGTGTAGTTCGCATCGAATTTCTTTTTATCGATGTCGGGATAGTAGCCCGGTGCCACGACTTGATGATTGCCGAAGTACTGTGCCAAGAAATCAGCAATGATCTCCTGCGAAGCCGACGCGGAAAAATTCAAAGCAAAGATGATGTAGCCCGTACCGAAAGCCAAACCTAGGGCCATGATCACTGTGCGCAAAGGATGACGACCTAAGTTGCGCCAGGAGAATTTAAGGAGGAAGCGTTGGCGACTCATGCGCTCACCTCCGCTTTGCGGATCACACTTCGAATCGCAAGCCCGTAGCTCAAGAACATGATGAACACGACGAAGCCGTAGGTCACGAAGAGCTGTTTCGGAAGCAGCAAAGGGTAGATCACTTTCGGGAGTTGGATCCCCGCGCGCTCGAGCACCTGGCCCTGGGAGAGGTCGCGGAAATGGATGCCGGTCTTCGCGTTGATCGAGATGATCACGATGAGTATCAACGAAGCCGCCGTGGCTGCAAGCAGAGTCATGATGCCAGCTTCGAACATCCCGAGGCGCCAGATCTTGCGTCGAGGCACACCGATGATCGACATCATGCGAATTTCACCTAAGCGTTCCTGCCACAGCATGCTGACTGGTGTGAGAATGGTGACGGTGACCGTGATGCCGATGATGAGGAAGAAGAATCGAATCAAGCCTTCGTGGAAATCAAGGACGACTCCCATTTCCGGATTGATCTGTTTCCAAGAACGTAATTCTGTATTTGTAAGCTTCGCAGCGGCTTCGAGTGCCGGACGGCTCGTCGGCAAATCGTTCGCCCAGACAACAACCCGATGAATCATCATGCGGGGATCAGCGGCTCCAAAGAGATACTCTTCCACCACATCACCAGTGACATAAGCGTAGCGGCGCTCGAAGGTTCGACCATTGTGATGGTAGACACCGAGGACCGGAAGAAGTTCACTCCGCAGCTCACCTTTAGCGTCTTGAAAATTCATCACGAGCTGATCGCCGACGGCGTACTGAAATCTTTCCGCCGTCTCGAAGCCAATCACGATACCGCGCTCGTTACCTTGCGGCCATGAGCCGCTCGACATGTGGCTGGCCAGATCGAGAGTCTTTTGATGAAGAGCAAAGTCGACGCCGACGACTTGCAATGCCGCATTACCATCCGGTCCAGAGAGATAGCCGTCGAGAATGATCTCTGGTGAGTAGGCGAGGATGGCTTTGTCTTGCATGGCCTTCTGGAATGACTCGTCCCAAGGCCGCGGGCTAAGCGGGTCTGTGGTGTCAGCGTAGTTCGCTTCTTGCAATTGCCAGTAGCCGACGTTTCCGACCACGACCGCTTTTTCAATTTGGTGATTGAGGCCATCGAAGAAAGCTAAGATCCACACCGCCATAACGACAGAAAGTGAAACCGAAAGCCCAATAAAAAAACTTCGCCCGCGATTGCGATTGACGTTTTTCTTGGCAAGTTTAAAGAGATAGCTGTTGGCAGTTTTCAATGGGCTTCCTGATATGCCCACTATTCTAACCTACGAGAGGAGGATCAGGCGATAATTCCCATCATTAAAGCTGGCGAGTGCGCAGCGCATGCTCGCGGCATAGAGCAATTTCAGGATCGGTGATTTCACCTGTATGACCCATGATGGCGGAGAGGCGGATCCCATGTTTACGAGCAAGTTGGTCAATTTCAATCACTTTATCGTAATTCAGGTCGCGCGAAAGACTGTAATTTTCAAAACGTCCTTCCATGGCCAATAGCGCCGTCTCGGCAAGGCAGGCATACACGGCACCGCCTTCGAGGCCGACGCTTTTGCCGATCTTAACTTGTCCAGGTAACTCAACTTCCCCACTGGCAATCACGAGCACGTCAGGCCGAGTCGCCACCTCATCTAAATTGAGATCGAACGGGCGGCTGACATCACAAATCACGGCCCCGGCCTTGACCTGGGCAATGTCCATGACCCTTTCTCCCTGGGCGGATGTCGAAGTAATGATCAAGTCACAGTCCGATGAGTATTTGTCCGGATGCGTGGTTCCGATGATTTCCGTATTGGGGCAATGAGCTCGCATCTCATCGACGAGATCCAGAACTTTGTACGGTCTTGGTGCGACGAGGATCACTCTTTCCCAATGCTCGCAAAGATGACGGGCGCAGACCTTGCCAATGCTTCCGGTGGCACCGATGACCATCGCCGTACCTTGGTAGCGCCCATCGGCCGCTTTCTTAACAAGATCCATGCGCTCGAGGCCATAGCTCGCCGCCCACAGTGTGGCCGCTGCTGAGAGAGAATTTCCGGTGGTGACAGGGATCGGTGAACGGTTGGCGATGGTGACGCCGGCATCACCTACAATTTTAGTGTAAGCACCCAGACCAATGATGCTGGTGCCACCTGCCCAGGGCGAGCCAGCGCAGGCACACGGCCGCACCACTTGGCGGGCGAGGCTGGTGGGCCAGCAAACACAACTGATGGATGCGGCGATAGATGCTTTCTGGGTCTTGGCGCAAGAGCTGTTTAGGGGTGGCCGGTATGAGATACAGCTCTCCTTCCACTTCTTGTTCATTGAACTCGGACTTGATGCCATTTATTTTGCAGTAGTAGTAGCCTGGCACTTTCCCCATGAGTTTTTCGATCCCACGGGCGAGTGGCATCTTTTGTAAGTTCGTAAACCCCGGAACTTGGAAGAGCTGCTTTTGCGAAAGGGGATGAATAACAAACGCAAACTGCGCCGTCTTCTTTTTGACTGGTGTTTCGATGACGGTGGGATGGGCATCTAGTGCGCGAACTTCTTGCAGTAAAGTTTCATCGTCGAGAACTTTTCCGGATTGATGAGAAAGGAATAGCGCCTCTAAAGCCGCGCAACCGATGTCGGGGTGAGCGGGAAACTCCGGGAAACAGCTGATGATGCGTCCTGCACCCGCTGCTAGTAACTTCTCTTTCGTGAAACGATCGAGGGAATCGACGATGACGGTTTTCCCTTCGAGCGGCCAAAGCTTCACGTAGTCGAGTTGCGTTTTGTGAATGATGTACACATCGCAGCGATGAAACTCGCGCATCAAGGGTGTGCGAAAGATAAGAGAGTCGAAATCTTTCGTAAACTTCTTCCCGAGAGACACCTTCATCAGCGCCGGAGCGAGGCGCCCCATGGACTTCGCCAGTTGGCGAGAAGAGTGCATGAGTTTCGGAATTCCCAAGGAGAAGTACAGATCGGCGAACACCAGATGCTGAGTATATTCCTCAAAGAAATGCAGGAACTCAGCTTGGAAAATACCGCAGAAGAAACCAATCTTTTTCTGGCTTAAAAGGTGCGGTTCGCGTTTGAGCAAACTCTTGAGGGCCCACAAGAATGAGGTTTTTCGCAGCTGAGTGCCGTCGGCCACCGGAGTTGTGCCCGCGGCCAGGCGCAGTTGCTGGTAAACCGGATGTATGAGGGTCTCCCGGCCAATTTTGATGATCGGAGGAAAGCCAGCGACGGCAAAGACATCGCACTCGTGCCGGTAGGTTTTTAAGAGATGGAGCGCGAGGTCGACGTTGGCATCAACGCCAAGTCGCTTGAGACGATAGTCTTCGTTTTTAAAACTAAAATGGGCATCGTAGTTTTCACTCGAAGGTCCATAAGCGATTTTGATGATCTCTTTCATTTGAACAGCTCCCGCGCGCCTTGAACGAGCTTGGGGAGATAGTCATTGAGCAGCGGCGCTTTGAGTTGCGGGAAGTCTTCGTCGAGGTGCTCACGGGAGAAGCTCGCCGTCGAATAAAGATACGGGGCCACTTCGAGGGGAATACCCAAGAAAGGTAATACCGGATTCAAGATACGTGTCTCCGGCATCCGCCGCACCATGAGCGGAACGTCATACGCTTTCAGAGATTCTCGCAGGAAGTTTTCCACCAGGAGCACTTCCTGTGAGACGAGATGATAGGAGCGCATCGAATGCGATGTCGGATGTTCCACGAGCGTCGTGAGCCAGTCGGCAAGCACATTCACTGGCAGAAGGGGAACCTGTGCTCCCTGGCGGCCTACGATTGGAAAGAAGGGCATTTTGCGCGTGATGGTTTTCCACTGGCGCATTTGATTGAAGAGACGGAAGAAGAAATAGGGACCATCGACTTTATCCATCTCGCCGGTGTTCGAATCACCTACGATGACACCGGGGCGATAGATGCGCACACGCGTGTTTCCCCAGGTGGCCTGCCGAACAATACTCTCAGCTTGAAGTTTCGTTTGGGCGTAGTGGTCCGCGAGTTTGCTGTTCGCATCGAGCTGGTCTTCACTCACATGACCCTGGCAGTGAGAATTCACGGCATAGGTGCTGATGTAGTGGAAGTAGGGAAGCTTCGTGAGACGTTGGGCGAACCACACCATGTTTTGTGTGCCGATCACATTGTGCGTGTAGGCCTCTTCAAGTGGAACAGAGAGATCGTAGGTTCCAGCTAAGTGAATGACGGCGT
>JAUMHO010003185.1:0-16425 GCA_032360965.1 Ulva armoricana | reverse complement strand
GACAACACCTGCCCGGTCAATCAGATGCAAGAATCTGGGGCTGTGTTTTGTGGGCAGGTATCGTCTAACGCTACAACGAATCGGCGATGAGGTAGCTAGAGCAACATCCATTGTGCGGTACGCTCCCAATAGCGTTTTCTCAGAACATACTCACACTGGTGGAGAAGAATTCATAGTCTTGGAAGGTGTTTTCCAGGATGAACATGGTGACTTTCCTGCTGGTTCGTATATTCGGAATCCACCTACATCCTCACACACTCCAGGTTCAAAAATGGGTTGTAAGATCTTTGTTAAACTCTGGCAGTTCGATGCAAAGGACCGTACATCGGTCAAGTTAGACATGAATACAATGGACTATGAACCAGCCACTGACCGAAAAGGCGTGTCAGTTCTACGTTTATATGAAGACGATAGAGAAACGGTTCAAGTAGAGAATTGGACGGCTGATGCAACCGTAAAAATTGATGCTCCTGAAGGAGCAGAGTTTTTAGTTTTGGCAGGTGGCTTTGCTACAGACAACAACGAAATACTTCGAAAAGAAAGTTGGCTACGTGTGCCAAAGGGAGGAAGTCTTCAGGCAATAGCCGGAACTCGAGGTGCTAAGGTTTGGATGAAGACGCGCCATTTGCGCTTTGTTGAACCTCCAGCCTAGGTTCTCACTGGGCTGTAACAAATGTCCGCTGTGGGCACAGAGACATTCGACGACAAACATGGACAACGTCTACTCTCTCAAATCATCATTGATTGGAGCCCGGATGTGCCTGGTCAGATTGGAGATATCACACCTTAGCGTACGTTTTCGTACCACTGGACTTCAGACCCCTCAAACCGTCTCGAAAAAGCGTCAAAACTTTTCTCGATGACATTCGCGCACTGATCAAATCCCATCCGACGATTAAAACCGAGAGCCTGATCCGGCTCCTCAACCCAAAGTTGAGAGGCTGGGCTAACTACTATCGGCATGTCGTCTCGAAACGTATTTTCTGCTGGGTCGATACGGCCATCTTTCAGGCGATCTATCGCTGGACACGACGAAGACATCCGAATAAGGGAGCTGGTTGGATATTTGATAAATACTACAAACATCCGCCACCCAACAACTGGTGGTTTCATGCGAAAACACGAACAGTTGACGGGCATGCCGACATGTTCAGATTGATCCGAATGGCCAGCACCAAGATCGTTCGACACGTCAAGGTTATAGCTACGGCGACTCCTTACGATCCAGCCTACACCTCGTACTTCGAGAAGCGCAAACGTCAGCGCCGCTCATCCAAGCGTGAGGAAGTATGGCATCCCTTTTGACAACTTGGATTGCTGGGTCATGTTTATGGCCTTCGTAAAGGCTTGAGCCGTGTGCTGGGAAACTCGCATGCACGGTTCTTAGGAGGGCGGCGGCTGGTGACAGTCGCGGCCTATCCGATCCGAATCCTCTATCGTCCTCTATTTGAGTTTGTATCGCACCATTATCGAGAATTTTAAATAGAATCTAGCGAGTCGAGCCGTTCGCCCACCATCTGCATCGCACCTTCGTCGAGGAGGCTGCAGGAGAGACGAACATGAGTATTCACACCGGAATAGCCTGATGTGAAAAAGTACTTCCCGTCCTCCACAACAACACCAATTTCTGCTGTCTTGCTAACAAAGTCGCTAACAGTCATCTCATTGGGAACTTGACACCAGATGAAAAATCCACCACAAGGTTTACAAATGGGAATTAGGGTGCCTTCGATCGCTACGAGAAGGGCTTCCATTCTTCGCTTGTACACATTTTTCAAGCGACCGACTATATCCCTATAACGTCCGGATTCATACAAATATGCAACTGCATGGGCTGTCAACGGATTCATACCTCCGCCGGAATTCAAAAGTCCCGACTGAGCAATGACTTGTGCTTTAGACGGAGTCGTAATTGCATAACCCAATCGTAACCCCGGTGCGATTGTTTTGGAAAATGAGCCAAACTTCACTACGCTAGAAGGGTTATAAGTCCACAACGGAGAAGGTGAGCCATCTCCTAGATCAGAATATACATCGTCTTCCAGAATCGTTATTCCGTGCCGCGTTGCGAATTCAACTATCTCGGACCGTTCCGACTCTGGAATTGTTTGTCCAGTAGGGTTGCTATTTGTCGGCACCAGGTACAGGAAAGCACGGCATTTCGTGGATTCTGAAGCTTGAGTTTCAACCGCAGCAACAAGATGTGCAGACGTTAGATAGCCATCAGAGCGAGGGATGCCAACTATCTGCATATCGTGATTCTGAAAAAGCTTAAGAGCAAGAAAGTAAGTCGGTTGCTCAACGTACACAATATCGCCAGGCTCAGCGTGAAGCGTCAAGTACAAATCCAACGCACCAGTACTACCAGCAGTGACGACGATTGACTCTGCACTAACACCGTGAACCGATAAGTCATCTGCAATTGCCGTTCGCAGCGCGCCCGAACCTTGACTATATCCGTAACTTAAAGGGAGCCAACCACTCTGAGATAGAACTGCATCGTATGCAATACGAATATCCTGAACGGGCAACAAAAGCGGATCTGGGTGACCCCACGTTAGATCTAGGAAGCCTGCTCGTTTGGTGAATTGGAGTTCCCGCAGATCGAGCTTGTCTTGCTCTAGAAAAAGTGAAATTCCCTTCATTTGATGTGAAGCTCAGCTACCAACCTATTTATGAAGCGCGACAAAATGTTTACTAACTCAAGTTAAAATACTCTTAGCTTTGTTATCGAAATACCAGCTCTTCACAAACAAGTAGACTATTTTATCAAGTAGTCTACTTCGAAGAGAGGAGGCTGTCAGTAAGGAGCAAGGAAAATCACTGCTGGAATGAACGTAGATAGATCACGACCGACGTTGCCTCGTCCCACCAAGGATAGAATAAGAGCCGCAGTGCACAATTGTGAAGTTCTATACAGAAACCGTGAGCCAGCAGAGAAGATTGCTAGCGAGGTACGTAGTGCAAAAGGGCGCATTGCCTACTTGTCTTCATTCCATCCTCGAGAAGCAGGCAAGTTACTCGCGCGCTTGAATCGACTACCACTGGATAGTTAAAAGGCTATGACTGTTGTGCACCAAAAGACACACCTTTTAGTGCACGTTGACTGCCCTCCCCCAGCCCTCAATTCCAGCACGAAATTACGCAACATCAAAAAACAGTGCAGGACTAACCTGAAATCTCTGACTCAATGCTTCAATGTGTTGTCGTGTGAGTTGACGATCGCGTTGGTTCAATATCTTGGAAACATAGGACTTGCTGCCAATCTCTGGCAGATCGTTAACACCCAACCCGTGTTGGTCCATCAGCAATCGGAGCACTGATACCGCGGGACTGGCTTGATCAATGCGCTCGTTGAATTCAGCAAACTCAGGGCTGTTGCTCTCCCACCGATCAATTGACTTGGACAGTAACTCTATCAATACCAGCTGATTGTCATAGTCGTCTATGAGCTCACTCATCAACGCCAATGCTTTTTCGTATTCCTCCTGGCTAGTGATTTCGACCAGGAAAGTGGCTTGATTTTGAAGACGCTGAGCGGTCCTCTTCAGTGCGGCATAACTCATCGCTTACCCTCCTTTCGATATTTCTCGGTCAGCTTGTCATAGTCGGCATGTGTGACGATGTGCCGAACGTACAATCGATTGTGTTTGAACTCAATGAACGCCATCAGCCTCAAGTGATTACCGCTGATGTCAATGACCCGCCAACGGTATCGGTACTTGAAGTTATCCAGAGATGGGAACACTTGACGCAACGCTTCTGGGTTTTCGAACGTGCCATTCTTCAATACCCGATAGCAGTCTTCGATGGCTACACGGGAGTTCGGGTATCGCTTGGCCGCCTCGAGAAACGGTCGGCGCGAAATCACGTGCATGGCAATCTATATCGGTTGACTATTTGTCAACTGTAGCAAGTAGTTGACAAATAGTCAACCACAGCACGGAGGATCATTCCAGAGGACACCACCCCAAAACCATCCCTTTCAGTGCTTGGAGACGAGCTATCGCCCCAAGTCCATTCCCTTCGACCGACTACGCGATAACGTTCGCGCCTGCTCCTGAGCCTCAAGATGCTTGGCGACCCGTCCCTGCAACTGCTCGGGCAACCGTTCCCGTTTCTGCTCACGAGCAAATCGCTCCACTAACTTGTCACGCGTCGCGGCATACGCATTCTGCATCGAACGACCCAAGGTCGACTCCAGCAGCTTCTCCACCACGTGATACTGACGCAATGCGCCAAAGCGCTCAGCGCGTTTTTCATCCGCATCGATAGTCATCTTCTTGATAGCTACCGCACTAGGTGCACGTTGCTTGAACGCCTCCCAATGCCGTTTCTCAACCACGCCCTCAGTCCCTACCGAATGCGACCAAGCAGCCGTCGCCTCTTTGGCCTCAGCAACCTTGGCTTCCAACTCCGGCCGCTTTGCCTCCCACTGCTCACGCGCCTGCTTCGGCCCCTGATACATGAACACCTGAAACTTCGAATCCGTCGGCTCAGCCTGCAGGTGTCGATCAAGGCTCTGCTGTGCAAAGCTCTCTGCCCGTGCCAACCCATGCTCATGCGCAGCAATCGACGATTCAGCTTCACGCTGTGCACCATCAGCCGCAAGCCTCCCGGCTTGTCGGGCAGCAATCGGATAGCGTTCGGTAATACGGATAGACCCGTCACGCGCTTGCTCGACACCGCCGGCAGGCGTCAGCGGATCAACATCCAGCCTTCGCAGACTTTCATCCAGCAACTGGGTCTTGGCTCCCCGCGCAGAACTGACCTCGTTCCAGTGATCCAGCGACCCCTTCGCCCTAGTCAAATTTGACTGTAATGCAAACCCGGCGTTATCCCACGCAAGTCGCGCTTCATGCGCTTTTTTACTGAATGCTATGCGTCTACCACCCGGTGGCTCAGCTGCCTGATGCGCCGCCATCGCAGCCTCTGCACTCGCCAAGGCAGCCTCATACTGCGCTTGTCGTTTGACCATTCCATCATTCACCTGCCGCCCCACCCGCGTCATCACATCCTTAGCATGATCCACCTCATGCGCCGCTGGATACGTCCGCGCCAGCCGGGTACGACCCTGCTTATCAAAGCTCACCTCCAGCCCATGCTCCACCATCATCGCCTCCACCGTCACCGCCCGTGTCGTACGCGACAGACAAGCCGATAACGACCGTACCCGTGTGGCCTCGTTCGGCTGATACACATCCAGCCGCTCTCGATGCCGCGACATCCCCACATATCCCAGGTGCCGATCGAGCGATGCCGAACCCCATAACATCGCTCGATCCACCGTCATCCCCTGACTCTTGTGGATCGTGCTCGCATACCCGTGTTGTAGATCGGTGTAATCCACGGTCGATACCTGCACCGACTTGCCCTCATCCACCTGTACCGTCACACCCAGCCCACCGAACTGAACCTCAGTCACCTCACCAAACTGACCGTTCAGAACCCCAAGCTTTGAATCGTTCTTGGTAAACACCACTCGATCCCCGACCGCCACCTCCATCGCACCGATCTTGCCCATCTCACGAAGCTCACCCCGTGCCTTGCGCGCATCACGCACCGCACTGTTCAACATCGCCACATCCACCTTGCGGTGCGCAAGAATCATCGACGAACCACTCTCATGGCTCAGATAGTCTTTCACCAGCGTCGCTACCAGCGACTTCTCAGGCGCCTTGTGCACATGCCCAGCATCGGTGTAAGCCGATAGCGCGACGCCACCCTCACCCCGCGACAACGCCTGCGTCGCCTCTCGCTGCCACTCGGCGGATTGCCGTCGCACCGTATCGATCCGCGACACACCATGCGCATCGGATAACGAGCGAAACGGACACCCCGCTTCAATCGGCTGCAGCTGCTCCGCATCCCCCACCAGAATCACTTTCGCCCCCGCCTGGTTTGCCGCATCCAGTATCCGGTTCATCGTCCTGTTGTGCACCATCCCCGCCTCATCCATGACGATCACATCCTTAGAATTCAGCGACAGCATCCCAGCCTCTTTGCGATACAACCAACTCGCAAGCGTCCGCGACTCAATCCCCGATGAACGACGCAGCTCATCGGCAGCCTTACCCGCAAGAGCAACACCCGTCACCCGATACCCCGCGGCCTCATACCCCTCACGCACCACCGACAACATCGTTGATTTACCCGAACCGGCAACCCCGGCAACGATCGCGAGCTGCGCATCCCCCGTGACGTGCTCAACCGCCGCCACCTGCTCATCACTCAGCCGAGGCTCTTGCTGCAAAGCACGCTCAAGCACAGGCTCCGACAACCCGAACGCGCCGTGCTCAGTGAGCACCTGACCCAATGCGGTAATCGACGATTCCGTCTCCAGCACCGCTCGGGTCGTCAGTAGCTCACGAGACGATCCGGGCTCCACCCCGGTCTCTAGTGGCACAAGCGTCGGATGCACATCCAGCTGCGCCTTGATCTCGTTGAACACATCAACATCATCTGTCACGCTATTCAGCGAACGGTATAAATCCTGACGCGTAAACAGCGCCTTCATCGAACTCACCTGCTCGATAATCACTTCAGGATTTCGACGCGCCTCTAGCTCCTCAGCCCGCGCCTCACGAAACGCCAATACCTGAGCCTTACCCTCAGCGCGCCACGCACTGGGCAACTGCTTCGGCTCCGGCTGAATATCCAACCCTCGATCCGCATAGCTTTTCATGTTCACCCGTTCTGAATGTCCAGCTCGCTCAAGCGCCGTGTTCACACACTCGCCCCAACGCTCACGCAGTGCCTTCAATTCTTCCTTACGCTCAAACGCCGTCAGCTTTTGACCAGGCTGCTCACCAAACCCTTTCTGACAACCCCCACGCTCAGGGTGCGCCGCATTGAATCGCTTGAAGTACTGATCGGGATTGCGTGCTATGCCATCCACCCGGCGCTCTGAAAACATCAGATGTACATGTGGGTTATCCAATCCGTCCGATGCACGGGGTACATGGATCGCGTACTGATACGCGTGAGCATCACCCAGCTCCTGTGCGACAAAGTCCTTCACCAATTCCCGCCGCTCACCCGGTGACAGCTCACGCGGCAAGGAGATCAGAAATTCACGGTAGGACGAACCATTGGCGCGCTCATACGCATCAGCTGCCTGCCAGAACCGCGAAGGATCGTGCTCGGCCCACGCAGGCATGTTGCCGTGCTCACTGGCCTCCAGCACCTCACCCTGCTCGGTATAGCGCTCATAGGCGCCGGTGCGTGCCACATACGCTGCATGGCCAGTGGCGCTGCCCTTGGCTCCGACTTTGACGCTGAATCCGGCTATGGCCATGGATAAGGCTCAGATGGCAGTGATGGGTGGCTGATCGGTAACGCTGTTCTCTTTCGTGCCTTGGCACCGCGAGTTTCTGGCCTTGGACAGAAACAACTAATCGCGCCATATCTTCGATACGGACTATAGCACGGCTGCGCCGCGCTCACCTTCTCTGCTACACTGGCTTTCAGCTGAATATACAGAGGTGATGATGGCCAGCAACGCACAGTGGATCGAATCGCATGTCCAGTACCTTCAAGGACATACCTCGCTGAGTCAGCAACAGCAGCGATTTCTGGAACTGGCGCTGATGAAGTCACGCTCGGTACTCGAAGAAAAACAATTCAAGGCGGCACTGAAACTGGAAAAGCTGTCAGTGCAGATGCTCAAGGCCAAAGCCGAATCCGCCTCCATTGAGAATGCGGCTAAAAAACTGGCCAGAAAAGCTCGTGATCACGAGCTCTACAACTCTGCAGGATTGATGATCGTGGCAGGACTGGTGGATACTGTTACCGGCAAACCGCTCATGGACAAAGCCGAATTGCTTGGTGCCCTGATGGACCTGGCCAAAGTGCCAGACGATGATGCACGGCGGGCAGAGTGGAAAAAGGCAGGCAGTGACAAACTGCAGACGATGGAGAAATCAAAGCCTGAAAATGCACTGGCATGAGTCACTGTGAGTATCTATTTTTGTTCGTCAATGACCGTCTTTCAAACGTGTTTTATGCGTTTAAAAGCCTCGTCACTCACGGGAAAATGAGATAATAGCGAACGCTTTCAACGGGTCGATATCGCAACCATGACGATGGCATCGCTGCAGATCAACACCGGTTACAGCACCTACCCGATCGAAGTCAACGATCGTTATATCGTGACGAAAACGATCGACGTACCCGGACGCCCCTGGCCTCGACGGGTGGGCTATTGGCAGTGGCGCATCAATGATCAGGCCTCTGTGCATCTGGATGCCCCGCTACTCTGGACCTTGATCGAGGTCCGTATCGTTGAAGTGCTGAGCCCGGATCTCTATCGCTGCGTTATTACCTGCTTCGACGGCTTACTGACCAGGCTAGCAGGCCTGAGCATTGGGGACGAACTGAGGGTGGAGCATCAACATTTTTTCGCCCACTGGGCATCCGGCCAAACCCGTGAAGACGGCGAAGGCACTCAGAAGGTTTATGAGGACGGGAGTACTCGGCGACCGATGCTGATACCAGGCAGTGAGCGAATCCATTGAATAAAAGCGGCGCCAAAGAATCGGACTGACCAGCAACCTCACCCATCATCAGACAATCGCTTTTTCGCCCGGCGAAGTGCCAGCAGTTCCTGAGCACGCTCTTTGCGGATGGTGAGCTTTCGGTGCTGAGTCGTATTGGGCTCACCGGCACAAGGCCTGCGACTCCACAGGTCGCACCCTGCCCCCTTCTGGCCTTTTCGAGTTCTGCTCATGATCCTGCACTCCGATCGACACGGTAAGTTGTCGATGGGCTACAGCAGCAGATCGACCTTCCAGTATACCCAACAGGGACGCTCATCTGCCGGTGGGGAGATCAACTCACAAAAGTGGAGAGATCAGCTCTCATCGCACACAAATGGCCAAGGACTGATCAGCCAATCTTCTCAACGAGCGAATCAATAACACGCTGCTGATCAGCCAGACGCGCCTTCAACCCCTCAATCGTCGCAACCGCCGACGCATCCGCAGCCGCCTGGCTTTTCTGCGCCTCGACGGCTTGCTTTTCCAGCACCGCCTGCTCACTACGCAGCGTCTGAATAAGCGCTTGATCTTGCTCAGCCGCCTCTGCCTGCCTGGCAACCATAGCCTCCCTATCAGCGTGCGCACTGGACAACACAGTGTGCTCCTTCTGCAAGGCGTCATGCACGGCATTCGCCTGATCAAAAGCCGTACTTTTCTCAGCCAGCGCTTTATCCAGACGATCGTGCGCCCCGGTCATGGCTTTCAATTCAACGGACAAGGCGTGTGCTTGCGCCTCAAACTTCTGCCGAGCAGCCTCAGCGCGCTCAAGTCGCTTTTTCTCATCGGTGATTTCTGCGCGCAACGCTTTGATCGTCTCACGCAGATCCTTCACCTGATCGGCTCGGGCCGTCAGCTCGATACGGATATCGTGAGCAGTAGCGACCGCCGTATCGCGCTCACGCGCCATCGTTGATTGAGCGGCCTCGAAGGTGGTGCGCATGGCCTCGATCTGATCGTCAGCAGCCTTCGCCGCCTCCTCCCCGAGCCGCTCCATGGCACTGACCAGCACGGGCAATACGCTCGATTCGACCGATCCCTCTACCGGAGTCCGGGTGGCCAACAGCCGCTCACCCCGAATCTCGCTGCGCAGCCGGGAGATGGTGCCGTTGCTGCCACGACCCAGGTGCTGGCGCAGTTGGGCGAGCGACGGGTCTCGGTTGCCGCGCTCGACCAGCGCATCGATGGCATCAGCGACGTCCTTACGCTGCAGGCCCGGACGACCGGGGGATTTCAGGGGAATCGATTGGTCTGTCATGGCATAACTCGATTTGTTATCATTTAATATATCGTATCAAATAAATACGTATACCTATACATAATTATTAAATACAAATTAGGCTATCTAAACTATCACCTCCACTGAATACAACCCAGCCGCCGCAGGGCACGACCAGACCGGCATGGGGATACGGCCTTGTGGTTTCTTGGGGGCAATAGGGGGATTTGGGCGACGGCCACCGACCGGCTCTTCTCCGGTAAACGTGTGCCGCCACACAGCAATCAACATGTTGAAGGCAAAAACACGGGTTACCAAGCTGACTTGGCAGTAAAATGGCCAGAACCGCCCCACTGGATAAGTTGATGACAACGGACTCGTGGGAGACAAAGCCACCTTAACCGGTGGCTTTGTCATGTCTGAACAGCAGAAAACTGTAAACCTCTGCGCCCCTTCCTCTGCATTAGGCAAACGATGGTTTACGCAGGTGCCCGAGCTGTCCCCCTACCCTGCTGCCATTGTCTTGGATTTGCGATTGAGCAGTCGGGCAATCAGTCCTCGCGATTCGATTTCAGCCAACTGCTGGCTAAGTGCTTCACGGGCCGTACGCTCTTGCACCGTCCGTTTCTCTAATTCCAAGCTGGCCTCTCTGGCAGCCTGCACCTCAGCTTGGCGCTCAGCGAGTGCAGCCTTCCATTCTTCACTTTGCTGGCGCTGTTCAGCAAGCACCTTTTCCTGCTCTCTTTTTTGCTTGGCAAGCAGGGCTGCATGCGTCTCCTTCTGCTGTTCAAGAAGCTGGACTCGCTCAGCCTCCAATCGCTCCACTTCAGATTTTAGTTTGGCATCGAAATCCTCAGGTGACATGAGAGCCCTCGCCGCCTCACGATGCTCGTTCAGCCGCTGTCGAGTGTCAGTCAATTCGTCTTCCATATCCTCCAATTTGCGATCTTGAGATTCCAGCCGATCGAGCAACCGCGTGAGTATCTCAGGCGTCACATCGTGACTAGCCTCTGAGCGAGCTGGCGTTGCAGCTGGCTTTTCCGATCTCGGTGGATACACCCTGAACAATTCGCTCGCATCTACTCGATACTCGCCATGCTCATTGCGTTCAGCGGACAGTCGTCCGGCATCAATAGCTCGAAGCAATGTGCTTTTACTCTTTCCAACTTCGGCAGCCGCTTCAGTCAAGGTTAAGGCAGTCATGGGCATTAGCTCGCTAGTGTTCGTTCCCCTATCCTTGTACATAGACCATACCGACGCATTTTTCAAAAATGACGCGCCATGCATCGGTCAATTTTAGGAAAATTGGCACCGCCCCGAGACACGCCAGATCCTCTCTCTGCGGTGCGCAAAATCCAGCGACGCGCCACACCGGCGCACAATGACGCATCATGAACAACGAAATGACGCGCCACGCAGCGGCATGATTAATCTATATATTCATACACTTACAAATCACACGCCTATGTGATTCGCCGTTGATCAGCAAATTGACGAGCCACGCAACAAGTCATCGGCGCGTCATGAAGTGCAGCGCTGACTTAACGCACGGTGCGCCAAACAGCGCTGCAACATGAGAGACCTGAAATTAATGATGCGTCACGCGGCAACCCAATAACGCACCACGCATCGGTACAACATCGCTTCCAAATCAAACAGGTTCGTCTACTCTCACGCCATCAGTTAACCGATGTGTCAGCCATCAGAAAAATATATTCGGAAGAGGGGAGGGCGCTAGTGCACGATGATAGATGGCAGCTGGTTTCTGAATTTTTATGACACCTGACGACAAGAAGTTTCGGCTCTACATCGACGACACAGGTAGCCGAGACCTGCATAAGGATCCACAGACTATCCGGCGAGACGGCATGGACTGGTTCGGTCTGGGTGGCATTCTGGTCAAGGCAGAAGATGACAAATCCATCTATCTGGCACACCGGGAATTCTGTGAGCGCTGGAAGATCGACTACCCGTTGCACTCATCGGGAATTCGTGGACGGCGAGGGCGATTCGCCTGGCTGGGTAATCCGGAGAATGCCGGGTATTTCATGCCCGAGTTGCGAGAGTTGATGCTATCCCAACCCTTTGTCGCGACAGCGACGATCATTGACCGGCCAGGATACTTTCGACGATACCGGGAGCTGCACCAGGGCAATCCGTGGGAGATGGACAAGACAGCGTTCAACATACTGATCGAGCGAACGGCTAAATTCGCAGATCACCATGGCCGGCAGCTGGAAATCGTGTTTGAGGCGAGCGGCAAAAAGGAGGACCGCGCGTTAATGAGCTACCTGCGCGAACTCAAGTCCAAAGGTATGCCGTTCAACACCAATCGCATGGCCACTTACGAACCGCTGGCAGCTGCTGATTTTCAGCGCATTGTCCTGAGAGATCCACACCGAAAGAACAAATCATTGCCGCAATTGCAGTTAGCTGATCTGGTGCTTTTTCCGATTGCCAAGGGACGCTACCAACCTGATTATCGGCCCTATATCGACTTGAAGAATGCGGGGAAGCTCATCGATGACCAGTTTCCAGAATCGCTAAAGGACGTCTGCGGAATCAAGTACAGCTGTTTTGAGCCTCCAGAAAGACCAAAGGCCCAAGGGAAACCCTTGAGCCTTTGAAATCCGACTTGCGCTTGGCGCAAACCCCGGGGCATCGCCCATAAATTATTATAGCATCTGCTAAACAGTGACATTAGCAGCGGCTAAAAATTCAATCTGATCTGCAACCGACAACACATCATCGGCCACCACCAGTGGCACCTTGAATTCAGCTTGGCGGAAATCGATGCCACCGAATCCTAACCTGCAGCAGCATAGACGCTCTCAAAAAACGACTCATACACGGCGTCGCCACCAGCAACCGTCATTGGGAACGGTCTTCACGCTGACGCGCTAGATTGGGATCTGGTGGAGCTGATTCGCAACGTTCAGCAGGAGCACTGTGTTGACCAATATTAAGGCAGGACCTTCTCGGACAAACGAAAACAACGGGCGGACTCAGGACAGGTCGTGGGCGAGCCGTTAACGGATCTATCGCCTGTCACCTTCGGTGTGCTTTATGCCGCGCTCATCCATTTCACCACCACTACCGATCCGCGACCCCTGGTGGCTGCTACTGCTGTTCGCCGGTGTGGTGTATGTCGTCGGCGCCCACCTATTGCCTGCGATGACATTCAAACAGCCACTGATCGAGAACCTGACGAATCAGCTGCCCACCCTGGCCAACGGATTCAGCCTGCTGCTGGTGGGATTGGCAGGCCTGGCTGGTATCCAGTCATTTGTGCTGCGAATCGCACGACGCAAATTGTTGGCGAACAACACCAATCTGGAGTCGATCCGCGACTTGTCCTGGCTTCAGTTCGAGCATCTGATGGGTGAAGCGTTTCGCCAACAGGGATACCAGGTCAGCGAGCAGGGTGGGGCAGGGGCCGATGAGGGCATCGATCTGATCCTGTACCGCCAGGGACAGAAGACCGTGGTGCAATGTAAACACTGGCAGTCAGGCAAGGTCGGTGTCTCCGTCATCCGTGAACATCGAGGCGTGATGAGCGCACAGGGCACCGATCAGGGCATTGTGGTTTGCACGGGTCAGTTCACGCAACCGGCCATGGATTTCGCCGCCGCTAATGGTGTCAGACTGATCGATGGATCTGCCCTGGCAACATTGATCAGCACAGCAAAATCTGCGACCCCAAGCCCACCTGAAAAACCGCCATTGAGCTGCCCCACCTGCGGCTCTACGATGGTAGAACGGCAAGCCCGAAAAGGGGCTCGAGCGGGAAGTCGGCTTCTGGGTTGCTCACTGTTTCCGACTTGTCGAGGCACAAGGCCACTGACATAGAATGTGCAGGCCAACAGATCCCAGAAAATTGGCAACTGAATCAAGTTTGCAGATGGTTGATAACTCCATCAGATTTCAGCAAGCAGATCATCTTTAAGTCAGAGCTGTGAGAGGCGTTTTAAGCGCCGATCAGCGCTTAGGTCGTAGGTGAGTACTCTCGAGGTCGAAAACAGGGCTCTGAGACAACCTGGAAAGCCTTGGATGAAGAAATTAGCTTAGGTTCTGGTCAGATCGTTATCGATCCTATAGTCAGACACCCTAATAGGAGGGGGAGCCGACGCGAAGCGTTGGGGGAACCCCAGAGGGGTGCCCCTTGCTTCGATATTTTCAATATGCGGAGAATCGTGGAAATGTTATCCACAGGCTTAGGCGTTAAAAGAATATAAAGTTAAAGAGTGCGCGCGCGCGTTACGGTTTCTGGAAGCCTCGAATCCATTGACTTACAAGACCATTTGGGTTCCTGATAACCCGAAAAGAGGGTTCCTGATAACCCGATAGTAAAAGCCCGTTTTGGTTCCTGATAACCCGATAGTATTCACAGGCAAACCGATACTATTCACAGGCTGGTATGATTCAAGGGTTCCTGATAACCCGACAGTCAGATGCTAGAAAAAACGCTCCTGCCTCAACGCCACCCCAATCGCGATTTCTTCATCGCTGACATCCTCGATGCGTCGCCTCGGGATGATCTGGCGAGCATGGAAAGTCCGATTTTTTCACTGTCGAAGAACCCCGACAAAAACATCAAGACATACGAACACAACGGGAACACATTGACGGTCACTCCCTCAGTTTTAGGCATGGCGAATATCTGGGATAAGGATATTTTGATCTACTGCACTAGCCAATTGATTGCTGGCATTAATCTAGGCCGCGAGCCCTCTCAGACCGTGCGCATCACTGGCTATGATCTACTCACCGCGACCAATCGACACACCGGGGGCAAGGACTACGAACGCCTGGAACAAGCGTTCGAAAGACTGGCAGGCACACGCCTGAAAACCAACATCGAAACAGGTGACAGCCGAGATAGGCAAGGCTTTGGACTCATTGAAAATTGGAAGATCATTGAACGTAAGGATGATGACCGAATGAGTGCAATAGAAGTAAAGCTCTCGGACTGGCTATACCGCGCAGTACTATCGAAAGAAGTACTTGCCATCAATCCTGACTATTTCCGCTTGCGTGGCGGTATCGAGCGGCGCGTTTATGAATTAGCGCGTAAGCATTGCGGTAATCAGGTTAAGTGGAAAATCGGTATAGAGCTGCTCCATAAGAAAACGGGTTCCCGCTCTCCTGTAAAACGATTCCGGCATGAAATCAAACGCATAGTCACCAGCGGTATTCTCCCTGATTATCTATTGACCTACGATGCAGAGAAGGATCAGCTAGGGGTATTTAACAAAAAGGGAAAGAAGGCTGCTGTGGCTTATCTTGAAGTGATACTGGATCAGGGAACCTGGTAAGACTACACAAGGTGCGATGCAAAATTCGAGGTAGTCATGTGCTCTTAGTTTAGTGAACACTTTGCAAGTAGGTAAAGTGTTCACTCATGGCAGGAAGTAATTTGTGTTCTGCCATACGGAAAATTTATTAGTTAATCATCTTGATGTACAAGTGTATATGTCGGAGAAAATGCCATGTAATATAAACTTACTATTACCTCTTTTCAGTCTAAGTTGAAGAAAATTTCTCAAATTCAATAGCCTTTGATTATTTCAGATGCACTCTAGCGTACCAGTCAAGATTTTTTGTTACTGGCAGCTGTTTTTTTCCGTAAATATCTTCGTAATCGATCGAAATAGTTAACGCAGAAAGTACAGATCTTACTTGCTCACGAAATTCTGTGAAGCTTTCGTCAGATTCTCTTCCTTCGACCTCCAGTAGAGTGATTTCACATCCTGCTCGCACCGACCAACCAATTGGCCTCCCTATATAATCTGAATACCTCTGTTTTAGGGTTGGTTGCGGCATCAGATCGATTAGATTCGTATAAGATTTGTTTCCTGGAGTGGTAACTTTCAAATCTCGAATTAGGAGTGGCCCTAGCCCATTGTTTTGGAATCTAATCGAAACCTTGCCTTTTTGATCGACCAACCAAAGAAATCCGATGGGTCGGACGCTTCGAATGAAATGTCTTCTTTGCAATAAGAAGGTGGCGAAAGCTAAAGCAATAGAAAAGAATGATATCGCTATCGCTATCGCTAGCAGAGCAGATTCTGAGGCTGTTATCATTTTTCCATCTAGCTCGATCGCAACAATCTCTAGATTCGGTTGACTTGTGCCGGACAGGGAGTCCATCTATTGCCAAGTCTAGTGAGTACGGAAGTACTCGGCTCGAAACTACAAGTCCGCACCGAATCGGTTCGTTTACTAGCAATCCTCATAGAGGATTGCACAAAAAGGTTTACAGTCTTCTCGATTTTTCTCTCAGGTTTTTTATCTGATCGCTATAAAGGAGGGCAGTCTGTGAACGTCTCCATTCGTGTGCCACTACCGCCACAAAACGGACAAACAGTATTGCTTACCCGTCCAATACCGTCACATCGTTCGCATGTGCGTCCTAGAACTTGCTCACGTAGATCACTATCATCTTTCTTAGGGTCCGAATTTGGAACTTTCTTCGATTCAGTTGTTTTTTCGTTCATATCAGCTCACTTTTTATCTTCATGTCGAAAAGCACTATAGTACAGATCATTAATAGTCTAAGCTGCCAACCTGTAGCACCAAAAATAATGAAAACTATTGTGTCCTTACGGCTGACACGCGCAAACAATCCCGTGTAGTAGTCTATGGCCAGCCGACTAGCGTTCGGCCGGATAG
>JAUMHO010003164.1:0-15796 GCA_032360965.1 Ulva armoricana | reverse complement strand
AACGTGTAACCCCCCCCCCCCCCCCCCCCCCCGGCCCATGCGCAGCCACCCATTCCCCAGGTCGTCTGTGGGTTATGCACTGACAGGCGTAGGCAGGCTGAGCGTCTGCGTTACTAGAATTCGCCTGTGATTCGGTTTCGGGCAGACGGGGTTCGTCAGTGGCAGATTGTATGACACTGTTGGCCGGCAGATATCGAGATTTCCAGGTGTTCGAAGGTCGTTACATTTGCGCGGCTGGCACTGTGCTAGCGAGGGTAGGCACACTGATACACCTCTTCTTGGTCATGCCGCTTGATGTGGCGCTACGACTATATTATTTTTGGGAGTAGCTGCGTATCCTTCACATTGGCACGATACTGCGCTACATGCAGACAGTATGAACGCGCACTAGAATTCATGAGTGGGATCGGTGTTTGACAGGCAGTCGCATGTTATTGATGGCTTGATCGTATCTGGGATGCTTTCTTTGCAGCCGTAAATAGCTGGACGTGGAAGGCGGGCGTTCAGCAAGCCAGCATGCCACGCGCCAGTGCAAAGCCAACAAAGCAGCCTGAAAGAACGTAAGCAGTCCACGCTCCCTTTGTAATATTATGGATAGTCATCAAAAACGTTTTGTGCGTTGGTTTTGGAAGTGCCCTGTTGAGTGCTCTCACGATCATGGCCGACCGTAGATGTATGTACGCGCACGTTTTCTGTTGAAGCCAGAAACTACGGCAATCCAGGGATATGTTCTACGCAGGCATGGCTCCATATAGTACAATCCATCATGCTCGCAGCGCACAGTGTTGATGCCTAATTCCAACTCGGGCTCCACGCGCAATGAGCACGGCCTTTGGGCTCCGTGTCGGTCAAGCAAGCTCGCAGATTTGTATGCAGGGAAGACGAGAAATGGTTCTTCAACCTCCCTCCGAAGGACGCATGTCTGGATGGAGCCTCAACACTGGCTCAGAGGGCCAGCTTGTACGGAATGGCGTGCAACGTAGACAAAACCGCGGAGCCTGCGAAAGTCGAAAGTTTTCAGTATCTGCTCCGAGTTCATCGATTGCTTGTACAGGCAATTCGTCGCGAGGTGCGCGGCCAGGCTCGTCCTTCAACGCATTGTGCTCCTGTTGCCCAAAGCCGGCCTAGGCCTGTAGCACGCAAGCCAGTACGAGCGATTTGAAATTGCTAAATGTGTTCCATACGTGTCGCAGTAGTTTCACGCTGTGGTCTCACGTTTGCTCGTCTTGGCACCAGGTCTCCTTGGCACCGTTCCATCGTTCAATGGTCTGTTGAGCAATCGTGGGACCCGAGTGAACAGCGTGTGAAGTAGATTGACAGCATGCATTCTCTCTCCATATCAGTCTGGGGCTCATCCGTGCCCTGTCTAGACACCAGAGGGGCCTACCGGGCTGCGATGCTTTCTGGCTTGACCTGTCAGGTCCATGCACGTCCATAGGCGTGTCCATACTTATGCCAGGAACCTTGGGCGCTGCTTGTCATCTTGTTTAGTAGCCTCGTGCTGCGGGGTTCCCCCTCTTCATTGTGTCTGCTCCGCTGGACATCCGAACTTCAGCCCCGGTACTGCTGCGCAGCCATACCTCGCCAAGTGTATTGAGTATGAAGACCTGGACTTGGCAAACAAGCAAGGACGCCTGTCAGAGTTCCTGGACACGTTTCCGGAGCTCGCGATCAATCACGAAAGCACGGGCAAGCGCTGTCCAGCCGAGGTCAGTACCGTGAAGCTCAAGCACCGCAGGTCGAGCGGGTGCGGCTCCAAAGCAAGCAAGCCCAGCAAGAGGTCTGCAGCACAGCTCAAGAAGCGAGCTCTTCAAGAAATCAAGAGGCTGCTGCTTCGCGGGGAGGCTGCAGTACACAAGGCCGCAGTGGTGGCGGGAGCAGGTGCCGCGAGGAAGCCCGACATGCAGGTGCTTCTGCCACTGCCACTGCTTCTGCCGCTGCCACTGGTGGTGCCACTGCCACCGGCGCTGATTGTACCACTGCCATCACCACTTCAGATGCCACTGCCACTGCCACTACTTGTACCACTGCTTACATGACTCCCAATACCACTCCCAGTACCACTTTTTCACCGCTGCTCATAGCACTCCAAATACCACCGCCAATGCCACTGCCACCAGCGCAAAGTCTGACTGTATCGCAACTGTGCCACCGCACTGGTCCCTGCAGCGTGCTGCCAGTCACACGCCTGCCAGTGTCGTGCTGCCAGTCACACGCCTGCCAGTGTCGTGCTGCCAGTCACACGCCTGCCAGTGACGTGCTGTGAGGGCACCTGGCCCTCCAGCACTGCCATGGCTTCAACCTACGCACCACTTTTGACGGTGTCCGCCTCAGCACTGCATGTCTGGGAAGGTCTCTCGCGCCCAAAACCCGGAAACCTGGAACCTTCAAGGTCGAAATGCCAAAACGCAGGATTGTATGAAAAAAATGGCCCAAAACATCGCACGGGCCCGAGAACAGGCCCACACACCAAAATCTGGAACTGACGTTTTGGGTTTGCCCAATGTCAGCTGCAAATATCTGTGTCACGACACATGTAGCTACCACACATCATGCGCTCGCGCTCGCACCCACAGCATGCGCGCCCTTTGTGTGCATCAGGTCTAGTGTGCGGGGTAGACCGGCTGCATTGCAGGGGTGGCCTCCCGTCGCGTCCATGCGCGGTTTCCAGACTGCCCTGTCTTGTGTGGCTCCTTTTTTTGGGAGGAATCTGCGGCAATTCCCGTTGTGCCCCTAGGTGTAGGGGTGCTATGCCCGGGTTTGGCGTGATATGCTATTCAAGGAGTCTTGCCTCAGGTGCCACGTTCTTCCACGACATGTGCACTGCATGTGTCCACCCCCCCGCCTGCCCACTGTTAAACAACGTCGCTACACGCTGTGCTGCATCAACTTGCGAAGCGTGGCACACCCCATCGCTCAGTTCCAGTTGGTACATTGCCGACAGGCTCTGAAGACGACAGGCTGCTGACTGCACTAGCTTGCCACCCGCAACACACAGTGGACACCCCAGAAGAGACGTCTGTATGGAAACGATGCATGTGCCGCGTTCCAGGCATCCCGCGTGCTCGCATTAGCCGGCCTTGGCGTGGAAGACACCGTTGGTCACCCGGCGGGCGTTGCCATCGGCACAGAATTCGGCGGCCGCTCAGAGATGTCGTCCGCAGGCGTGCACTTGCCACCGATGCGCGGCATAGCCGCGCACAACCCTCTGCGAGCGTCCGCCTCCGTGTCCGACCAGGTCAGCAGCAGTCGCTGCGGCGGCAGTAGCGGCGGCGAGGGGGGCGCACAGGCTGCGTACCCGCTCGCAACGTCGATCGTCGACTCTGGAGGCTACTCCAAGCCGTCATCAGATGGCCGGGCCGTGCTGGAGTATCGGGGTCAGGGCGGCCGGGACCCCAAGTCCCAGAAACTGTCGCAGAGCCAGCAGCTGAAGAACGTGCGGCGCCTCGCGCGGATTCCCCGTACGGCTGACATCAGCCGGTCCCGTTCGTCCGTCCGATGTTGGTCTTTCAATCGCCTACCATGGATGCGCTCTTCATGCCGTTGCGTTCAGGAGGGTGCTTGCGTGTTGCCAGGAGCGTGCGCCACAGGCTGGTCAGGCGCGCTGCCGTGCAGGACAACGCTGCAATGGCGAGAGCGTACGCCCTCGGCACGCCCATCAGGGTTGTGCTGGCGAAAGCGCCAGACGCGCCCGGCGGCCCCCGCGCGTACGTGTACGACGGCCTGTACAAGATCGTCGAGTGCCACAAGTGCGTCGCTGCGCCTCCCTGCTTCCTCGTATGCACCAGGTGCATGCTTGGTCACACACACTCTGCGCCTTCCATCCCGGCCGTTGAGTCCCCCCCGGCCTTTAGCGATCTGTTGGATGTAGTCGCCACATGCGCGCTCCCCGCCCCTGCCGGCAGCGGCGCCGTGGCCGACCGCCGCCTGGGTGCGGCGTGGTGCCTGCCGTTTCTTTTGATTTGTGTCTGTTGATTCGCTCGTACCTGTTGGCCTTAGTACGTGATCACCGCCGCGACATGCCTCATCGTGAGGTACCATTCGCCGTCCGCCTGTACAAAGAACCCTCACCTGCCATCGTGCTCTCGCGCCTGAACAGCAAACACGTCTCGCATGCGCTGGCACGCTGTGCATGCTGTGAGACACCGTGCACTCCAACGCCGCTCCAGAAGAACGGCCCGGCCACACCCCAGAAGGGGTGGTTGAGAGCAGACCAACGTCGGGGGTACCGCGAGATCCATGCATTGCGAACGCGGCTTGCTGCGTGCAGGAGGTATGTGGAGAGCCCCGGCGCGGCGAGTCTGGAGTGGCCGACGGAGTATGTCTTCATCCTGCAGGGCGTGCCGGGACGGTCGCAGCCGCACGGCACCGTCAAGCGGACCGCCTTTAAGGGGGGCTGGACGCGCGCACAGCTGACAAACTGGCGTACCAAGCGTGCCGCAGAGGCGGTACGGAGATCCTGCCCTGCACCTGACTGTTGCCGCGGGCTTGCATGTGAGAGGTGTGGTAGATGTGTGCCACACGTGCGCTGGCGGAGGCAGCGCTTGCCGACCTGCCTGCTGCATGAGGCGCATGCGGTGGCCTGTGTCCGGGGGGGGGGGTGTCTGGCAGAGTACCGGAGGTTTCAGGCACGAGCCCCTGACGTCTGGTCTGACGCTCGTGAGTTTCCCTGTTGAAATGCCCCGACCGCCCCACACATTGTCGTGTGTCCAGCCCAAGGGCATGCCACAGGCTGGCTGCGCGCTGTGTCCAGCATCGAGGCACCCACCCTTGTCAAGATCACCACGTGCACGGCTGCTTGGTTGCACTGACACCTGCTCTCCCATGCAGCGGTCCAATTCGCAACCCCATCACGGTAAAGACAATGTACATTTGTTGTTTGAATCCGTAGAAGCTCTTGGAAAACGAGCACTTTGTTTCGTACGCGCACCGTTGTGTCATGCAATCAAATGGCCTTGCAATGGCTTCAGGTTGAGTCTGCAAACCCATCAGCACAAGGAGAGAAGAAGCAGCGCTTGATCGAGGAGAAAGTCCAGGAGATTGCTGCGGAACAGGCGAGGGTCCGTGGTAAGGCCAAAGATGGCGGATTACCTGTCGAAACAGCAGCGGGGGCAGCCCGAGTGGAGCGAGCACGCCCCCCCGAGCGTGAGGCCAACAAAGCGCGCCGCAGCAAAGGTCTGTCAGCAGATGCCACACGCGATGCAGGTAAAGAGGCTGTCGGCGAGCCCCCGGGCCGGCCACGCCGCGACCGCCAGCGCCCGAAGCGGTTCACGTGCGCCGATCGATCAACCGGCGACGGCGCTGCAGCTGAGCCGTTCCACCTGTGCCTCACAAACACCCTGAGCCACCCCCGAATCCCGGACGCAGTCCCACAATCCGTTTCGGCGACGGCCGGGCGTCACGCACACCCCGGCGCGCACACTGCGGCCCCACCGGCGCGCGGGCAGGCAGCGCTCCTCACGACAGTGCCGCTGGCGGAGGAGGATCGCGGCTGGGTGTCCCAGGGGCGCGCATGGGATCTTCCGCCGCACCCTGTGCCTGTGATGCAACTGGACTCGGTGTTTCGGCTGCCTGCTGGCTTTACTACACAACGGGGGGAGGGCATGCTCGGAGCCCTCGCACCCTGGGTTGACGGCCCAACTGGATCTCAGCGACGGTCATCAGCGAGCGGGCAGGCTGTACCTCTGGGCGGCAGGATGGATGTCCGACGGGCGGGGGAGCGGCCAGAGGGTCCTCATGCTGTGTCTGGGCCGGCGCATGTTGTGCGTGATCGGTGTGCTGGTGCTGCGGAAGGTGGTGGGGTGCCCCCGAGCGTGGCCGGCACGCACCTGCAGCTCCTCTCGGGCGCATGTGACACGACTCCGCTCGCCGGCGTGAGAGCCGTGGTTGGCGCAATGCACGGAGACGGCGCAGTGCCACTGACAGTGCGGCAGGGCGGTGGCATGCAGCAGGGCGGTGGCACTGGATTCGGTGCAGCGGGGGGTGGCACGGAGTGTCCACAGGTGTGTGCAATCTGCGGAGGGTCGGGCGGCGGCTCTCGCTGCGACCGGTGTATGATGATGCTTGAGATGGTCGCGGACAAAGGCGTCACACCTGAGCGGTTGCGGAGCGCGTTTGCCGAGCTGCGGGCGCAGGGCGGCTGCGAAGACGGGGTCGCAGTCATGCATACAGCGCTGCACGGCGTGCCTGGTGTCACTGCCGGATCCGCTGCTGGAGCGACGATGCCATCGGAGAAAGAGGCACCCCCCGTTGGTGTATTCTCAGCCCCCTTGTGGCACGGCAAGCCGAAGAACGCACTCGCGCCCGAGACGGAGCACCCTTCCGCGGCGGATGTTTGCGACCGGCGCGGGACTGAGAGGTGGCCAGCGTCATTGGCAGCGGTGTCACCTGCACGGGGCGACGGTGCTGGACAGGTCTCCGGTGGCTGTTCTTGGTGCCGAATCTGCATGGGAGCGCTGTCCGCGGAGCGCAGCCAGGATGCGGACCTCAGCGGCGTGTGCACTCAGTGCGAGCGCGTGACCCACCGCGCGCTGGAGGCCGGCGTGACCGTTCCGGCGCAGACCCTGCGCTCTGTGCTTGAGATGCTGCAGCTCCGGCGCGGACCGAGTGCGTCTGAAGACCAGCTGGTGTCCGCGGTCCTCTCGCATGCGGGGAACAGGCGGGCGGACAATGAACAGCGCGCGCGTGTGGACAGTACGCTGCCGCGCTGTGAGGCTGCGGCTGCGCATGAATCGGAAGAGGGCGACCGTGGCGGTTGTGGGGGTGGCGCATTGCAGCCACTGGTGGCCTGCGGTGCGGCAGGGCTGCTGCAGCCGCACATGCGTGCGTGCTGTGTCTGCGGGGAGCGTGAGCGCTGCTTGTGGTCGCTGCGCTGTGCCCGCTGTGAAGAGGTGCATGCCGAGGCTGGCGCGGAGTGGGCCGGGGAGTGGCCGCGTGGTGCGCACGCAGAGGTCAGTCCTGTGATAGACGCGGTGGCGCCGGTGCCGTGTGCGCAGCAGCTGCTGTGTGACGGTGTGGAGGGTGTGGAGGGCACCAGCGGTGATGAGGATGGGGGCCGGTGGGCGGTTCCGCAGAGAACAGAGAACCTGTGTTGCATCTGTGCAGTGCGCACGTGTTGGCAGGGAGGGAAGCAGCGGTCTACGGTCTGTGGGATGTGCCGCAGTATGCGTTTGTCGGTGGGCGGAACAGGGGCCGCCGCGCTGCTGCGCAGAGCGTACGAGATATGTGGCCCAGAAGCCAATGAGAGGGTGCTCGTTCAGGCCGCGAGAACTCTGCGGCGTGAGAGTGCAAACGTCGCAGCGGGTGATCCGGAGGGAGGGTGTGCAAGCGACGCCAGGGCTGCCGTGACGTCGGAGGAGGGCGCTATGTGTGCTGTGGCCGCGGACGGCGCGCCGGGCACGGCGTGTGCTGTGTGCAACGTGCGGGAGAAGTGCCAGTACTCCCTGTGGCAATGCCGAGCGTGTGACAGGATGCGCACCAGGGTGGGTGGCGGAGGAGCAGCGAGGTTGATCCAGCAGGCCCAGCGCGCCCTGGGCGTCGACGCGGATGAAGCGTCGCTGGTGCGCTGCGCGCGGGAGATCCGGAACCGCCGGCGCTGTGGGGCACCTGTGCCGATCGGTCCGCTCGGCGGAGGCCGTACGCGGTCTGCTGCGGAGGCGGCGGCGGCACAGCTTCCCCACGGCGGGAAGCGGGCCGCCGATGCCCGGCGGAGCACGCGGGGCCGTGCCCGCCGCAGCGCGCAGCATGACGCCACGGCCGAGTTGGCCGCGGCAGGCGAGGCCGCGAGGCAGGACGGCTGGAGGGCGTTCCTGCAGCACAGCTCCCTTGTGGCGCTGCACCGGGGGCTGCCGGAACTCTCAATGGTGCGACCGGCTGCTGCCGTTTCGGCTGCCCACCGTCCGGAGCTGAGACTGTCCGTGTCGCTGTGGCCACGGGTTCTCGCTTGACACACGTTCTCCGTGCTGGCATCCGTGCTTAAGATCAAGCCAGCTCCACCTGGAGCTCCAATTCTTCGAGCCATTGGCGCTTGCACAAATACAAAGGCGCGGGGCGCGTGTCCAGTGCCTAGCCGACAGTAGATCGGGCAGAGGACATTTCGACTACACAAGACGGTGTCTCCAGTACAGAACACGCCTGTCTGCTGTACAGGGCGACAGGCGGGTCTACTGTTCCGACATCAGTGCCGGCGCCGAGGCCTTCCCCATCCCCGCCATCATTGACAATCCCCACGGCCTGCGGGTCAGTGGTGTCGCCCCGCCCCCCATCTTCCCCGACGGCTTTGTCTACTCCACCTGCGCCTCCACGCTGCGGGCGACGCCGGCGGCCCATGGCTTCCTCAATCGGGTGCACCCTCCCTCCGAGCCGGCTGCCATGTGGGCGGGGTGCCAGCATACGAGCAGAGCCAGTATGTCCCCTGCTCCCCAGTACTCCACTGTTTTCCAGGTCTATGCATGACCAGACCTGCTGATAAAACATGGGTGCGGGATGTGGTGTCGCTGTGTCTGGGCAATTGCAGTGTAGTGCGGGAGCAGTGGAGATCTGTCAGATCACTGCTTCCCATATGCCAGGGGCGAGTTCTTGTTGTAAGTCCCCGATCCTGTGTTGCGTGGCGGAACAGAATCAGCATCGCAGAACGTGATTTGACAGGGCGCAGCAGCATAAAAAATCCTGTGTTGCGTGACGGATCAGAATCAGTATTTCAGAACAGAGGGCGAGGGAATCATCAAGGTCCTGTGTCGCGTGGCCGCTTGCTGGCAGGCCCCGGTTCCCCAAACGGCTGACCTATTGGCTCTAAAATTGTGTAGTGTAGCACACATCATTACGGGTGGCAGTGCCTGCCTTGAAGCCAACACTGAAACGTGATTGATGTACAGCCCCCCTTCATTAGTTCAGACAGTTTTGTTAGGCGAAAACCGACTGACTGAAGGCGCGAACTGAGTTGTTCGGCACTGAAATACAGAAGGGGGACTGTACATACATTAGCGCCTGAAGGCTGTGGTGATGCCATTGCACTGATCTGAGCCGCCCTGTGGACGGTTTCTCAGCAGCTGTATGCTCTCAGCAGCTGTAGCTACCTGCTTGCGAGGTGCTCAGAGGCTGCAGCCATGCCGCATGCCCTCACCGCCTGCCCTGAGTGTCGAGAGCCGGGCGACCAGGAGGACGCAACCTGGTACAGGAGGCGACCAGGAGGACCCCAGCTACGGGTGACACAGGTTGTTCAAGCTGTTCCTGGGGACTGCGCCCCGGCACTCAATCTTCACGCCACACACATGTTGCCGCCAATTGTCGCTCGGTTGAACACCTTTGTAAACAAGGAAATCCTGCAGTGTTCGGCCGTGTGCGGACCATCCGTGCCTTGCCGAGAAGTGGCCGACCCACACTGTGTTCGTGGCGAGCCCTGCCAGCACGCGCCATGCCCGCGCTAACACCTCCCCCCGGCTGCTCTGCTGTTGAGCGCTGCTGTACCGTTGGACACACGCATGCCCTGTAAGTTTTCCCGCCGCTGCCACGTGGCCCGGATGCAATGGACACCGGCCAGCAGAGCGTCTGACATGTGGGTGTGCGGTGCAGAGGTGGCAAGGCTTCGAGAGCCAGGGTCGGTGCGCCTCGGCCCGAGGGGCTGCCTGGAAGCCTTCTGCAACCACTCCCCCCTGGTGGAGTGCATGCCCAGCTGCCCCTGCCCCCTCAAGTCGTGCGTCCTCGATTCACCTGCTCCCGGTGTCTCCCCGGCAGACGCGGGTGGTCCTCTTCATGTTGTGATTGTGCGGCTGCCTGTGCATGCCGGTCCTGTCCTGCGATCACATTGCAGCCTTCGCTCAGAGCCACTCACGGCCTCCGGTGTCCACCTGGCAGCCGCGCATCATCATTTCCATGTTCACATGAGTGTGGAACTGCCACCCGCACACGCCAGTCTGGCCTGCGGTCCGTCCTGCATTCCGTCCATGCGTGTGGGGACTGCCCGCACACGCCAGTCCGTCCTGTGGACTGCGTTCACTTGCACTCACTTTGAAGCCTTCGCTTATGGCCACTCACGGCCGTGGAGCACGTTGCAGAGGTTGCCACGGCCGTGCGAACTCGTGCCGAACTCCGCATCCCGCGCGAACTCCGCATCCCGCGCGAACTCCGCATCCCGCGCGAACTCCGCATCCCCACTTGCTCTCGTTGGCTGCACACCTGCATCCGACCAGCACATGCCAGACGTTCTAGCAGAGTTCCCCGCCCCGGCCTCGGGCCTGCCGCCTCTCTGCTTCTGGACCCGCACAAGATCTGTGTCGGACTGCCTCCGTGCCAGGTTTGTGGAACCTTGTGGGTTGTCCCGAACGGGCTCGAACTGAAGACCGTCTCAGGCGGCAGCTCGGGCTTCCCACACTGTTGGGTTGTGCCATTTCGATGTCGGGCGTTTCGACCAACACTCTCGGGGTTTTGCAAGTGTTTGGGCCTGGCAGACCATGTCAGGTGGCAAGGCACTCTGCACTCACATGCATGCGATCGGCAGCTTCATCGGCTGACGGTGCGGGGGTCTGCGTGCAGCGTAACAGCGGCTGGAGCCTTCCTGCCACTGGAGCTCTTCCTGCACCAGAACCCTGACGGCTCCCCATCTCCCGTCGGCTGGGGCGTGCGCTGCTCCGTCGACATCGAACCCGGCACCTTCCTCAGCGCCTTCACCGGCATCGTCGCCGTGAACTCGGAGATCGAGGAGGGCTGCCGCTATGTCATGTCGCTGGACCACTACCTCCGCGCGGGGCCCTTCATCCGAGACTTCCCAGAAGACCTCGGCTCGGTGTGGCCTCAGCCGCCCGGCTGAAATGCATGCGCATGCGCTGTGCGAGTCATGCGTTGCGGTCTGCATGACACACGGCCCGTGCTTTCCACGATCTGGTTGGTTCAGGCATCGCATATTGGGGCCGCGCAAAGTCGTCTGCAGACAGTAGCAGCGTGTGCTTGGCTCAGGGTATCCACCTGCCGCAGCTCAGCTGCAGCCACGGCTCACATGCATGCCACAGCCCTGTGAAACATTGTATCACCTTTCGAAAGCGTCCATGGAACAATTTCGCCGTCCACATTCGGGTCTTATAAGAACTGCATAAACACCGCAACCTAGAGCACCCCAGTTCAATCAAACATTCTGCATTGTCTGGGTGGCAAACGGGGTACAGACGCCTTCAACACTCTGATACCGTTGCTTTGAAAGTTGACGCACTGGTCCAATGACTTGAGGAGCACTCACTGGTGGGGGCACGGTGCTTTACCACCAGAATGCGCGCCCGTTTGGATGCCAGCGTGGATGCTGGGGCAGGGTGGGGCACGCATGTCCTGGGGAGGTGGCATCTTCAGGTTCCTCTTCAGTCCACATGCATGCTGCAGGGTGAACTGCACCGCTTCCCCGTCGTCCCGTATGCCACGCTGCCAGTGGTTGACCCCCACACGCCGACGTTCGACTACAGCGCTGCCCCCTTCGCAACCCTCCGCCCATGGCAGTTTGGCAACGTCGCGCCACCCAAGCCACCCGCGCTGAACCCGCCGCAGCGCATCCCATCTCTGCTGCTGACGCCTTTCGGCCGGGAGGTGTCGGGACATCTGCCCCCGGCCGCCTCACCAGGCCCGCCACCAGCCGGCGCCGGCACGCCTGCGGACGACGCTGATCGTGGCGTGTACCCGCCACCATCCCTGGAGCTCCCCGGCAGCCCCATTCCATTGCTGGGCGCTGCTGATTGCACCCCCCCCACCCAGGCCAAAGACAGGCCAGGCCCCTCCTTGCAGGCTTCCTCACCACGGGGCGCACGCACAGGCGGGGCGGCGGAAGGTGTGCGGGCGCTGTCCCCAGTACCTCCGACCCAGTCACCGGCCCCAGAGCTGCCGTCCGCCGCGGTTGCCGGGATCGACTTGTGCGACGACACAGCCGTAATCGACCTCACCACATCCCGAAGTCCTAGCCCCGTACGGGCTCATACCGTGCATCCGCAGAGGTCATCCGCTCCCACAGACAACCGCGATCCAACTGCTGACTGCGTGCTAGTGGCTACACCATGTGCCGTGCCACTGCGCGGTGCTGACGCAGCTCCACCCGGCCCTTCCACGAGCGCCACAGCGGCTGCAGCGCAGGGCGCATGTGCGGTGGAAGATGCAGCATGCACGAGCCCCGGCGGCGGCGGGAACGCGGATGAGGCGTCGCTACGCTCTGGTCGTGTGCGGCGCGCCGTTGGAGGTCGCAGCAGCGGCGGCGGATGCTGCAGCAAAGCTGCTGCTGGTCTGCCGCAGAGCCGCGTCTGCTTTGACCGGCGCGCTGCGGGCTGCTGCGAAGACTCTACCGTGGGTGCGCTGGGGCGCGATGGCGGCGCCTCAGCCACTCCCGCCGGGACTGCACCAGGTGCCGATGCGCCTGCGGCGGCGGCGTGGGTTCCTGCCGGCGTGGCACCTGATATCAGTGTGCGCAGCTGTGGGTTCGCGACTGCGGCGCCCGCGGCGGGCACTCGCACCGGCATGCGTGGTGCCGTGCTCAAGGCGCACGCGGATGAAACTCCTACCGGCTTGTGGGAAGGGGGGCCCTGGGTCTGTAAGGCAAGCCCCCCTCTAGCAGCGGCTGGGGGCGCTGGTGAGGAGAGCCCGGACGACTCATGCATTGTGTTTGCAACACCGGGATGCACGCCTGCAGCCACTAGTACTGCGGTGGCGGCCGGCGCCGGCTGCAAGCGGCGGCAAAGCCTCGAGGAGGTGTTCACGCCGGAGCTGCTCTTCAAGTGCGTGCCTGGAATGGCATCCCCGATGGCTGTGCTGCGGCCTGCTGGTGAGCGCAGCACGCCAGCGGGCCCCCTCAATATGGCGGACGCACTGCTGGAACAACAGCGCAGGCCGGGCGCGCACAGCGCAGACACCGTGCCAGGATGTGAGGACGACGAACGTTCTGTGCATGCCGAGCGGGGGGAGCCGCCGGCACGAGCGCCGCCAGAGCGTTCTGCAGTTGGGCGTGATCGGGGGCTGGGTGGTGTGGACCGTAACGACACCGGCAGGGCCGGGTCTCCGTGCTCCGACGTAGCTCTCAGCGTCAGTTGCGGAGGACAGGGGTGTGCAGGCTGTGGAGGTCCAGGAGAAGGCATCTCCGTTGGACGGACAGCGGCTCCGGAACGATCCCGCGGCGCTGGATGCGCTTTGCGGAAGCGGCCGTGCGTGAGGCTGCCGCAGCGGGGGACTGGGCATGCACAACATGAGCAGCAGGACAACGGCGCGGAGGAGGTGGACACTGGTGCGGAAGCTCCAGTGGGAGGTCGGGACAATACAGGCGCGGGTCCAGACAAGTGCGACCAAGCGGCTGGCCTTGAAGACCACCGTGCTGAGTGGCCACAGGCTGACTTTGCACAACGCTGCGGAGGTCGTGGGCCGGCGCATCGGCCGGACCTTGCGGTGGGAGTGCACGCACAGGGCAGTGGAGGTCACCGCTTCAGCTGTGCTGTGGCGGAGGGTTGCAAGGTGCCGCCGCTGCCCCAGACTGGTGCAGGGCAGCCTATGTCGCGGTCCACCGGGCGACCCGTGAGTGGCGGAAAACCGGCAGCGATGAAGCATGGCAAGTGCCGCTGGGCGCCGTACAGGCACGGACTTTCCCCCCTGATGCTACAGAACCTTGCGGCCGCGCCTGTCACTGTCACACGCATGCCGCCTGAATCGATCTTATACCAATGCCTCCATTCCTGTCACCGCAGTAGCAGCAATTCTGGTCTTCCTGAGCATGTTCCTGACTAGATTGGCCGCGATTCAGAACGAAACGTGACTGGCGCTGTGTGCACTGACGCGCACGTGTTGCAGGACGCACGACGACCTGCCACGGTATGAGGACCTGCCGGAGGATGCAGAGCACCTGGTCATTGACGGGCAGCATGTCGGTAGTGTGTCCCGCTTCTTCAACCACAGCTGCAGGCCCAATGTCGGCAACCAGAACGTGCTGCTGCCGGGCGCCGGCTCCGCGCTGCTCTATGGCGTCGCCTTCTTCGCCGAGACTGCCATCCCCGCCATGGAGGAGCTCCGCTGGAACTACTACGGCGGTGTCAGCGGCGAGGAGCCGGACGGCCGCGTGCTGTGCCGCTGTGGCAGCACGCCGTGCCGGAAGTGGCTGTACTGACCCCTCCCTCCCCCCCCTCCCCTTAGCTGCCCGTGTTGGGCTGGCAGTGCTGTGGCCAATGCCCGGGCGATAGGTTTGCACCTGGCTTGATACAATGGGAGTGATGCGAGGGGTGCGAGGGTTGTCGGTGCTAGCTGAGGGCGTGCCCTCCGTGGTGGCAGCCTTCGCGGTCTGCTGGTATGGACGATGCCGCAGGTGAAGGTGCTCTTGGCGTTGCGTTGTTACCATGCTTGACCAAGCATCTGACCGATGCTGGCTCAAGACGGGTGCTGTTGACACAGCCTTTGCGTGGCATCCCTGCGGTTCTGCATGTTTTGCCGGCGCTGTGGCGGCGAGGCATCAGACTGCTGTTGACGTAGTTGCTCTGATTCACACGAATCGCTTCGAGAGGTCTGTGTTGAGCAACCCACGTACATACGCATGGCAGCAATGCATGCTCAAGCAGGGCCCCGTGCTGATTGATTTGGGTAGAATTCCTTTATACATTTTTTGTGATTTGTGTTGTGGTATGTGGATGCACACGCCACAGCTCTCGGCCCAATCGGTACCCCAGGATTCCACCTGGCCACCATCATCATGCCACGAGTTTGCGCGGTGGTGAAACGGATCGTAGCTGATGTTGTGCGTTACACCAAGATGAAGTCCGAAGTCTTCTCGTGACTCCATCACGTATTAACTGTGGATACGCAGTGTCACACCCAGCGCTGCAGCTAGGCACGACGTAACGGGATAGTCCTACTGCATGTAAGCGAATTGGTCAATTCACATATGCCCATATGGGCAAGATCGCTCCGGAGCTCCAGGGGTGCAGGATCGGCGTGAAAAATATTCATACATGTTGTACATACATTATCTGAGGTGATGTATTGCATGCTGAAGAGTTTGTGGCCTACAGCTCTCGTAATGCATGTCCGCACCAACGCGCTAGTAAGCATATCATAAGCACATCACGTTCCAGGCCGCAGGGGCGCATCATGCATGCATAGAATAACATAAACAATTAACATTGATGTATTTGACGTTGTGTTGCTGATGTGCCCTGTTTCATGGAAGATGCTCAGGGAGGAGCAAGTCTTGCAGATTCCAGATCGACATTGTGGTGTAACAACTTGGCCAACATCTGGTGTGCGCCATTACGTATACGATGACCAGTACTTTTGCATGCGATGTCACGGACTTTATACCACTCACCCACAAAAAAAAAGGGGGAAAAAAGGAGGATTGAGAATCACGCCAGACCCTAACGGGCATCGGCCACGTCACCCCTACAAGTAGGGGCGGACAAAGCAGATGGGCAAACCGCATCCGCTGGGCAGGGAGGGGGGGGCACTGTCGTGACACTGTCGTGCGAGTGGAGAAAGGTGGCAGGCAGAGGGGAGGGCGCGACGCCAGTGAGCCATGCCCTGAGGAAGGACCAATTTGGTAGGCAGACACCACACGTTCTGTTAGGACAGTGCACGGTCGAGGCGGCCGGCAAAGACTCCAACAAGGACGCAACACACAGCCGACGAGTGTGTAACCACCCCTTGCCTCCAAGAGCTAGGGATGCATTCAGCCTCATAGACAGCGTTGAAGAGGTGCCGCAGCAACCGGACGCCACCTGCCCCAGACACTACAAGAACGACCGCTGACCGCAACGGATCCCGGGCACCCGTCGTCACCCGCGATGTTGTGCATGGCGGCATG
>JAUMHO010003153.1:0-16452 GCA_032360965.1 Ulva armoricana | reverse complement strand
GAATCGCTGTGCCGTCGTCATCGTCCGTAGCGATCGCAGCTTCACAGCGGTTCGTCGTAGAGGCTCCAGAAGTCAGCATAGCACGACGCCAATTCTCGGTGAAGAGGTAAATATTGCGGCGTAACCATGCCAGGCTGTGCTGGGCGTGCGAACGAAAGTGCTGGGCTGTCGAAAGGAAGTTCAGACCATGCCGTCCAAGCGCAGATCTGAGAAAGCACAAGCAAACAAAACGCAAAAATATCAAATAACATGATTCTGCGGTGTCTAAGAGTCGCAGCCGGTCGTGCCTCAGTGCATGACCGACTGATACATGTAAAGACGAGTAGTTGACAACAGCAGGAAGATGTACATGTATACACGATATGTATGTAACTATGATTACAGTTTTTGCGCTGCTTTGCTCCATTCGCACAACCAGACTTTTATTCCGTTTTTTTTAAACACATGAAGTCGGAGCAGAGAATTTCTGTCCTCACGTCATATGAGAATCGGGTTCAACACGTTATTTCCGTTGCCTGGTGCAGCAGTCTTTGCGCCTGAACACCCTAGTACCACTATACCCGAGGGCGTCGAGACCCAGAGACCGAGGTTGACACCCACTGGTACCGGCTGCTGCAAGACAATAGATTGAATGACAGTAGAATGCATGTTGGTGACTTATGGAACGATCAGCATCCGTCACCTTGGCCCTGGCTCCACGGGGGCTTGTACGTTTCACACGGTGGCGCGGGACGAGTAGCACAGCATGCATGCCGAAGATCCACAGCCGTGCTGTTTGCACACAGTGACCACGATCTGGAAAGATCAATGCACTTTCGGCTGTCCTGTTTGTGTGTGTCGATTGCAATTGATCGCCAGTGTAACATGTACTAAAGATGGACCGGATTTGCATTTCAGGCCGACGTTCATGTCCGCCGGCAGCACTCCCAAGAGCACAAATGTCGCCGAGGAGGTAACTTCGGAAATGTCTACTTTGTCCCAGCCGGCTGCGTTGTCACGCGTGTACTCGGAGCTGGCGCGGTACACAGAAGCCACAGCCGGGGAACAGCACGCTCTGCTGTTTGGAGAGAAGCTTGTGCCATATCCCAAAAGCAGTGACGAGTTCTGGTGGGCGACACTGCTGATGATCAAACCGTTTACACGTGTATATGGTGGGGAGCAGCCGCTCATAAGCCCTGAAGACCAGAACAGGACCCAAACACCGAAAGAAGAGGTGCAGCTCCTGCGACAACAGGAATTGCGAAGTCACAGCTTGGACGCAGACTTCATACTGGATGAAAAGGTGGACACCAAGATGCTAGACATCATCCAGGTCAACCCGACCAGTAATTTCTTAGACAAGACTGTGTACAAGCACGTGCACATGGAGAAATGGAAATTTGCCGAGTATGCGGTCAAGAATTGCCTTTGTTTGCACACTAGCGATGTGCCAATGTTTCTTGGATACCGCATGAACGTATTTGGCTATGGAGTAGCGAGGTGTGTTGACCTGCAGCATAAGGTACACTTACGAAACACCCCTGCCAATTTGCTAACAATAGATAAGAAGAACCTTTCCGCTCCAGTGGATATTCATGGGAAGGTATTTGTTGTAGCGCAGAACCGCCGGCTAACGCCTGCTGAGCTGCAAGAGATTGTAATTTTCTGTATGGGTCAGGCTGAGTGCTCAGAGCTGAAGCTCACGAGCTGGCAGAAGCTCAAAGATAGCCTGCAAGAAGAAGCTCGAAAGTTTTCACAGAGTGCTCAACATCTCAGGCCGCCTGATTACACTTTGCAGACTTGAAATTGGCTCAAGCACGGCAGGTATGCACTTCTGTATTGTTTGACGCTGTTTCCAAGCAAGCCGTGCAATATACCAACAAGGTATATTAACACCCATGGAATGTGGTGTGTGTGCTGGGCTATGTATGGAATGGCATTACTGTCAGTCCACTTCAGCATGCCTGACGGTGCAGGATGTAATGCGGGCATCCCAGCCAACGTCCAGCAGTGCACAGCCTGTAACAGCTTATGGTGACCAGGTAACCAGCTCAGAGCTCTATTGCGATGGTGTATTGTTGCTCGGCATGTTTGAGATGTGCAAAACAGGCACATTCAAAGAATCAGCAGAAGGTGTACCATGACATCCCACTCTCGGCGATCTTGATTAGGATCATCTGCCCCTATGCGCAGGGGTGCTGTGGCCGGTGCCCGGTTGGGTTTGGCGTGATACTCGAGCATTTTTAAATTTTTATTTAGGAAGCGGTTTGATGCGGTTCTCAGGGCCGTAAGATGAAGCACCATGCACCATATGGTGCCACGGTTACTGAGCTAGCATTACCATGTCGTCGACGCATATGTCAAATCCTTCAATGTCTCGGGATCATTGTGTTGCGAATGGTGTTCGCTCGCTGTATTCATATGATGGTCTCATGGACCATGGCAAGCGCGAATACATTGACAGTGATACTTCATGCACAGGCAGCTGTACACAAAATTAAACTGTACGACATCCCCCAGCAGGTTGCCTGGACCCCCGGTCAAGCATGTGTAAACCATACTTTAGGGATTGTACCTCCTGTTACCAGAACTATGAACCAGCTGTCCGAGGTCATTGTGGTGTCAAGGAAAGCCTCATCATGGCACAATGTATCGAACTGTGAGCCATTGGTTTGGGAAATTCCGTGCACGACTTGGTCTGTGGGGCATGAACGCCTCGTTGGCTCACAGAATAATTGGGAATCACTGGGACAGTCAGATTTACATCATACGAAAACTTGTACTCAAATGGGCAAGCGCTAATATTGCACGTGCAGCTGAAGGATGTCTCCTGCAATGGCTCTTGTGAAGATGTCTAGTAGTTGCACACTGCTCAGCTGCAAGCTGTGCCCACAAGCCAATTCATCATTCAGCCCGGATCACCATAACCTGTAATGGCTCACCGATCCAGCAGGTCTCACTACACTGCAGCCGATCCCGACCGTGAAGAGCGGCCGGGGTCACGGCCGGTATCGCGGCCGGCGTCACGACCTGGTCCCCGGACATTTCTTCCGGTCTCTCGTAGTTTCGAGACCACCATACCCAGTGCTGTGCTGCACGAGTCCATGTGCCCTGACAAGTTCAAATTGCGAAGCTCTCCCTCATCCACTTCGTTCCTGCTCTGCATTGACACTTTTGCACCACTCATCTTGATGATGGTGTTAATGTTCGACCCTTTAACCCCGAGTACGGCACCCGCCTGTTCATTTGTGAGCTGGAGATTGAAGTTGCAGGGAACAGACGCAAGTGGATCATCTGGCTGTAGACGAAGGTTCTGCAAGGCAGACACTCGGTGAGATCATGTGATGAACAGCACTAATTCAAGCTTTGCCTGCAGACAGGAATTTCATGCCTGGAGCCCCATCATCAATGATCCACCGGATGAGTATGCAAGGGAGGTGGTCCTGTACTCCTCGAACGCCTTATCTTCCAAACACTTCTTCAGAATCCTGCCCACAGCTTGTAACACATAGTTTTCTTCACTGCAGATAGTGATAATACGCTCGCTCACTCCGCGCACACAGTCCTCGCGACTCTACAAGTATGATACAGTAAGCAACGAATGAAATAAATAGGTACATCAGGAGTTCACTCAAGCGCAGGTTGAACATTGTATCCGCTGCTGTTATGGCAGTACCTGAACCCGAATGTCAGTATGTGTTGCCAATTTAATGTCGTTAATCGTTTTCCCGTTTTCTCCGATGACAGCTCCACAAAGCTTGCCCAACATGACGATGCGTAGCTGAACGTGGTTTGGATCCATGTCCGGATGATCACGAAACACGTTCTCTTGTTTCCACTTCTGCATGATCATATGCAGAGCACTCATGACCTGCAACAACATTCAAATTTGCGGGGGTTTACGCTGCTCAGAATTTGCTGCATGCTCCACGGCAACTATGCCAGGCACATTGTCAACCCGAGGTTCCACCGGGTGTCGAAGCAGGTACGAGGCACCAAACAGACGCACTGTGTATCTAGCCATACAGCACAGAGGTTGCATTTACATAAGTCACACATGTCAAATAGTGCACGCTGATATCGCAGCGCTGAACAGGGCAAGGCCTAAGCGCGAGATCGTCAACCGGCGCTCTGCGAAGAACGAGAACCCACTCACCTTCAGCATCTCTCCGCTGATGTGCATAATTCTTTCTGTTGTACCTGGAAATACTTCATTTGGGCCGGAAATCTGAATTTTGGCTCCAGAAGCGACCTGAATCTCGGTGATGCTGCCGCCGTGCTTTCCGATCACGGCACCAACGCCTAAGTGAGTAGCAAGCAGCTTCAAAGATATTGGGACGGTACTGTCCATATGCCCTGAATACCCCTCCCCGTTGCTGGCTTCAGTCATGTTTCACCGATCACCTTTAACAAGGACAACGGCTGTTTGTATCAACGAACATGAGCGCAAAAATTTGCGGGAGGCTCCTCTCATACTTCGGCGCGGTATCAAGAGGAATCCGTCGTGGGTCCAAAGGAGTTGCCGGATTTGCCCTTGGTACTTCTGCATGCATGCATCTACCGGCACAGCTGTGACCACTCTTCCTTAAGGCGTGACACCGCAACTAACCATGAACAAGGTATAATGATTGCACTGTTAGCGCATAGTTCTCCCCGCATTCTTCACCATTTCAGCGTCCCGGCGATGATATTTGCCTGAGCGCACGATTACAATATCATCCATACGGCGGAACCCGACGTGCGACGTTGGCGGACTTGATGTCACAGCACCGCTCAGTAAAGCAGATTTGCGAAGTTGTACGTACAAGTTAATCACCAGTTGAACAACATCTCACCAGCTGCACATTGTGACACGACAACTGCCCAACTGTTGGTTGTGGTGGCCCCTTCTGCCGCACCAAAGGCATATCGATAACAGCCTACGCACACGTTTTGTTGCGGTATGGCATCGATGCGATACGACACCATTTGAGTACCGACTGGTTTGGCATCGCATGGCCCAATGTATACTGCCTGGCACCAGGTAGTCCCCAAGAACAGACGATGCCTATGTCTCAAGGCAGTCTTTCTGTCATGATGTCCCACTTGTGTCGTCATCAGCAGCCAGACGTCGGGCACAGGAAAATGACGGTTCAGGCCGTGTATACCCTATGCATACATAGGAGGCCCTCGCTGACACTTCCTTGGGTGTCATTGTGTAGCCCCTCTACACAGCAGTGCCGTCAGAACTAGATGGACTTGGAAATCCTGCTAGCTTGGTTTGGAACATTCGCGCACAGCCATGAGAAAGGCAGCAGTGCCATTTTCTTAGGCTTGGGCACATATGCCCGCTTGTTGATGTTATCGTAGCCATTCGTCTCGACGGCGTCCAAAATCTTGCGATACACTACGAGTGCTGACCACACAGGCCACCGTGCTGCAGGGTCTAAGTGAGCAATCCCTGGCTCAGCAGCTGTGTAGTACGCCATGGTTTTGTTGATCTGCAGAATATATATTCATTTCAGCCTGGCTACATACATTGTGGGACAAGAAAGACAATGGCTGTTTTCTAAACAGACCACATAGCAACTTCAGAGGACTTTGCAGGCATCTCAAGGCCCATCGCAACTTGGCAGCATAAAAGAGCTGATATGTTGAACTCACCATGTATTTCATAAACTGCACATAGCGATCATCCATTTTGCCAGTGGTTGTGCAGTGCATGCCCCCCATCAATTCGTCTTGCGTGATGTTAAACTTTGCCAAATCATCCAGAGGCACATAGATACGGTTCCGTTCTTTGATGTCTTCCCCGACATCTCTCAAAATGTTTGTCAACTGATTTGCTGTTCCCAGTGCCAGGGCTGCACGATACACAGGTTCCAGGTCACCCTGCACATTGCTGAAATCACATCTGGGCTCGAGCTGGAGCTAAACATTGCGAAACTATAACACAAGCTTGGATTAATAAAGACCGTCGGTATGGAAGGACACTGTCAAGGGAGAATACCTTGTACTTCGGGTCAACGCCCATCACTGGCATAACCATCAATGCCACAGTTCCGGCCACTCGGTAACAGTACCCATAAAGATCATCATATGTTTGATATCGGCTCTTGGTGATGTCTGAACGCATGCCATCGATCATGTCACGGAAAGGCTGAATGTCCACGGGGAATCTGTTTACAGTGTCAGTCAGTGCAGCATCCAGATTGTCTGTCGGCTTTCCATCAAAAATATCCTCCAGTCGAGCTTCCCATTTGTCAAGTGCCTGCAAGTTTCAGCTGTCAGAGCACTCATGAGGACCCCGGTGACAGCGAATCAGCATCCACTGTTGGGCACGTCGGACCTGCGATCGCGAGTGCTAACTGTCCACGAGCAGGGACCACACGGGCTCTGGATAGGATACATTTAGAGTCGTCACATGCATTTGCTGTCTAAACAACATGTTGTCCATGATTGCTTTGCCAGTTTATCAGCATGCCTGTTGTACGCACGATGTCTACTGATCCACGAGTCGATCGACGGCGAGTCAATCCTCAATAAACAGCCACACAAGTGCACAGGGGCTCTAGTTTTGGCAACGTTGTACGCACTGCACCTGCTGATTCTTGTGGGTCACTGCGCAACATCTTGCTCGTAGCACGTGAACAAATCATATTAGGCACGGCTCACCCAATCGCCGATCCGCAGGCACCATCGGATTGAAAAAGCACCTGAGGTGTAATCCTGTCTGCGTTTGGTCCGTCCACTAGCTCATCAGTTCGCCTACACCAGACGTATATGGCCCATGTTGCGCGTGCCTTCTCTGGTGTCATCAGCTGCGTGCCCAGAAAAAATGTTTTTGCGTAGTGCTCTGTAATCTTTGCACAAAAACTATAAGCTTCCTCAAGCTTATCCTTTGGATACGACCAATTCCTGCTCACGTTGCACTTCGAGTTCCTCTTGTGCCTGTCAATGCACCGCCTCATCGCCATCTCCTCCACTTGCGCCCCACTCAGAACGGGGGCTACTGAATCATCTGGATGAATCTTCACGCTTGGCTGGGAGGCTGGAACTCTTCCGTCCGCAACGGCACCATGATGCACCTGGCGCGATCTTCTGATGCGTATGTTGCTAGAGCCGGCGCACCTACGTAAGAGCAGAACAATGAAGACTTCACCCATTAAATTATCAGCTGAAAACGACTGCCACTTTCATTTATAGGCAGCCACCGTCTGAACGTGCGCGCTTCAGTGTCCAACCAAAAAAATTCTGCAACCACTGCCTGAACGATAAATGAAGACCTGCTAGATAGAATAAGCGCACCTTTGACTTATTGCTGGAGAAAATCGGTCACTTCCCGGCATTTCCTTACTCGCGCTTCTCTGTCCTAACCTCATCAAAGCATGTGAATGAATACGATAGGAACAAGGCACATCCACGACAAAGCACTGTTGGAAATTTTCGTTCAGCTGTGCAATAAAAGTAGGTCGGGCTGAGGTGCCTCTATTTCTGGCCGGGCAGTTGTGGCTTGGGTGACCTGCATGTGGTGAACGCGAACTTGGGTGCACAGTTCGTGGCCCGGTACGTTTCTTACATTTGATCCGAACAGACAAAAACTCAATCAAATCGAGTCGGTTCTCAATCTAGTCGGTTTCACTTTCTATTATGTGCCCTCGTGCAGAATGTGAAAATGAGTTTCGGGGCAGGGCTGGACAACTGTCCACACAGACCATATTCAAAGTGTGTATGAACGTAGACCATGTAGCGCCTGTACGTCATCGGAAATGTTTCGGCTTACGTCTGCCATTCATCTGGTTACCCCATATCAACCTAAAGCTTATCTTGGCTGCAATGTGATGTTGCCACAGCTGCAGTCCACATCGAGCTGCTGCTGTCGAATTGCAACCCGGTCATGGGCTCACTCGCTGACGCTGCTGACGACCACGGGTCTTGCTGTCCACAAATAAAATCAGGATACTTTACAATTCACACCGTCAATCGAGTGTCAATGCCTTTGGCATCGTCGTTCAGGGTACCGTCACGACGAGCGGTGGTTCACCCACGGCTGCTCCCACAGGCCTGGTTGCGACGTACAGCTTATGTGTACACAAAGAACTCGGACGCGCATCTGCAGTCTGTGCGATGCAGCCAACATTTATTAAATGCTTTGTGGAGCCGCATACAGGGTGCAAGTAAGTCATGGATACTCATTTTGACCACAATGAGTGGCCCGGTAGGCATATCGAATGCTCACAGCGAAGTCCCTGCACCCTTACCCTCGCGCACAACTCCGACATGTTCCATGGTGAATGTGAAGCTATTGACAATCAGGTTCACTTCAATGGCGGAATGATGAAAGCTATGGTATGGTACTTACATACCGCAAAAAACCTGCACATGTTACGACAATTCGTGCTGACGAAAGGCACTTCGTGTCTGTCAATCACACCTGTTGAGTGTTAAAACAATCCCGCACAGGAACGATCCAATCATTCTGCCGCAGCTACTGCTTACACTACTTGTACATGATTTTCTCTGGACGGCATCCTTTGCGACTCTTTGATTTGCTCTTGTTGTCAAGAAATCGAGTCAATGTATGAAAAAACGTTTGCACCGTTTGGATGTCACTGTACCTGGCAGCCCGATCTAGTGCCAGCGGTGTGACATTCCATGATTTGATTGTGTCAGGCACTGCTTCATCCCGGTAATAAAAGTAGAATCCGCATATGCTAGAAAACAGCTCCACCAAGTCGCCACTGTCAGCACCCTGCAGCGATCAGCTATCAGGGCAGGCACATTGCAGAGACAACTGTTCAGTGGAGCCTTGCAAATGATTGACATACCTTAAAAGGATACTCTTTGAACTGCCATCTCTTCCCTTGGCAGATGACTGCAGCGACCCGTTCCCACCGAGAGCTAGTCTTGCTTGGAGGCTGATCAACTACTTCATACGTGACTTTTCTTGCTGAATCTACGATGGATGACCTTGACACTAGAGTCACGGATTGCTTTTCTCCACCAGTCAGAGTTGATCGAGCATCAGCTGAAGTCATGAATTGGCCATCCTGCATAAAGGATTCAAGAGGCTAAGCCGACCTCTCATCGGACTGAAATCATCCTTTTGATAGCAAAGAGGCGCATGCAATTGTCGCCTACAAAGGCGTAAATCTGCCGGCTCACGAAGCAAGGTCTGCATGCTAATCAGGACAGCTGTCATAACGGCTGCATTCAGCACGGGCGCCGTGGCGAGCGCAGCGGTGACCTACATGTTCAGATGGCATACCTGAAGTAGCTTCTGAGTATTGAACAATGACATCAACGCTGAGACTCCTTCGGGAACAATGATGATGGGGCGTGCTTTTAGTGAGGAGTGTGTGCTCCGGTGTGAATGGCCTTCAGGCAGCTGTGGTCTTCCCTGTGGAGGTCTAGGCTGCTTACTGGATGCATATATATTGACACCCAGCTGTTGATGCTGCGTTGATGCTTCGATTGGCCCGCGATCTAGACGGCTGGACTTTGGATGAGCCTTGACTTGCCCAGCACTCTGCATGTTCTGGTATATCAGAAAACCATTCACGCTACGACACCCCAAAATGGACCAACAGATTACACTCAACAAGTAATCGCATACCTGCGCACGCCCAAGTTTGTCTATTTCATCCTTAACCGCGCGTTCTGCTGAGCTATAGATCTTAAGGATGTTGCTGAAATCTTTACTGGCAACAATCAGAAGGTTTTCCCGAGATCTTAAGCTTCTCTCCAGATCCGACCGGCGATAATGCGCATTTGATGCTAAAGGGGGGCAAGCTTGAGCCGGTTCTACTTCTTCGTGCTTCCTTTTGTTGCTGGTCTCATTTGGTACCGATGGAAGGTGATCGAGTTTGCCGTACAGATATTCCTTGACTTGCTATACACATTGCACGTGATAGCTAACCAATGGCAGCGATCATGCATGATGTGCTTGACTGGGGGAGCGGTGATCATGGTTCTGGGTGGAATTTTGCCCGGCAAGGGGGACGATGAGCGCACCGATTGATTTGCAGTGTAAACCTGTGCTATTCGAGCTTGGAGAGCCAGCTTATAGTACTTGCTCGATTCTAGGTTGCAATTCTGAACATAAAACAGCAGCGAACCTAGCGAATATGGCCTGCCGTTGATCGAAATGAAGTTGGTCTCTACATCCGCTGGGAACTCGTACTCGTCCCCAAACAGGACTCGCTTGTTGTTATCGACAAGCTTTACTTGCGCCAATTTATTCTCCATGCAAAAGCGTCTCAAGCATCGCAAAGGATCCATCAGTGGACGGTTGGCACTGTATGACGTGAACTTAAATGTAGTTTGCGCAAAGCTCGCGTGTGATAGTGCTTCTGGCATATTTTGTACAGATGGCCGTTGGTTCAGGCACAAACCCCTTGATCGAGGCATCGCGATGGGGCTTCGCGTCACAAGCGCGTGGCGGAAGGTGCGACGCGCAACAAGAGCGCCAGGTTATGGGGGTTCCTATCTCGGAAGATATGCAGCAGAAGATCAGAATTAGTCTTCCAGGACTCAGGTATGTTATGTTGTCATCATGTGCCTCTACCGACAATGCAAGGCAACGACCGCACAGGAGAATTCATTGGACTTGGTGGCTCGAAAATGCAACATCGTGAACAACCACGTCATACCATCGCAAATCAAGGGCAAGGATTGTCAGAGGATATGTATATGATTATTATAGATTAGGTATACGCACAAGCAATGCTGCGTGCCACGGCGCTGCGGATAAATGAAGCCGTGTCTTCCATGCCATGCATGTTCGGATGAACAGGTCGGGCAAAGTTTGGCTATTCCCTGGCCAGCATGACAAACACCACAGGAATCGTGGCAATATGTATAGATTTAGCCTCGGAGCTGATGACAGCGCGTTTAATATGGTGTCATGAACGGATGTCAGTCCGCAGAGCGTTTCATGCCTATTTAAGTGTCACTGGATGCGTCGGTAACTAAATTTCTGGGCGTTGAGATCTTCAGTTGTTACATAATCATACACTGCTTGTAATTTTGCACAGCTGTTCTTGAGCGATTAACGAGAGTTTTGGTGGAGGTGAAGCTGTTCGGACACACACGGAGAGCCGGCTCACAACAGATTTCCCTGAATTAACAGCAGCCGCGTTAAAGAAGAGTTGTTCTCTAGACATAACATTCAAGGGCAATCATGAAAGATAAAGAGAATGTCCTGAACGCGACGAATGCTCAGGTTCGCTTGACCAACCATGATTATGTCAGCGGATTTCTGTGACCAGCAGACGAATAAGAAGTAACAATGCGGTACACCAAACTGAAACTAGTCCAATGGATTTTAATCTGCTGCTGTGATGTCTAACTCGATATGCATTGACGCGATGTTAACTGCAGGATTCTGGCGTACAAAGTACCGACAAAACGAATTCTCTGTTTGGCTGTGGAGACAAACAAGACACTGTAGGGACTTTCAATACGGAAATATCCAGAGAAATGTGCGTTGCTGTTTACTGGTGACTCAGGCATGGTTGCTTCTGCTGCCCCGGTGCACATATATATCGGCAACATTCAGGTCTCTCTGGGAGGAAACGGAGAGGCTGCGGCAAGAAAAATCAGTGCTAGAAGATGAGTTACAAGATGTGAACGCTGAGATCATGTCTGTCCAGGAAGAGGCGTTTACCAACGAAGAGGTGTTGCTGCAAAGAATTCATTTTCTTGGCCAGGAGCTTGAAGTTCATGAGGCAGACAGCAGCAACACTATTGCACAGCTAGACTGTGAGCTCCGCTCTGTGGCCGTAGGTTTGGAACGTGTCACTGTGGAGCGTGATAACCTGTCAGAAGCGCTGATGGATGCCGCACGGTGAGCTGTCAAAAACAGTGTGAACTTGTTCGGATGCCAATGTCTGAGGCAAGGCGCAGCATGCTGCTGATTGCTTCTCAGTATTTCAGGCTGGGCTGCAGGGAAAAGGTTTCGGCTCTGGTCAAGGTTGCGGAGCTGTCTGGTCTGCTGCACCATGCATTGAAGAAGTTTGATCCAAACGTATGCTACATGATATGTTGTACGATTTAAGATTTTGTGTGGTGTTCGTGCTCTCACCTCTAGATGGCACCTGCAGGAATCTGGGACTGAAGATGACTTTGCACAAAATGAGTTGTTGACCAGGTATCAGGCTGTAATGGAGGACAAACTGTCTCTGCAATTCAGACTGCAGGACTCTGAATCGAGATTAGCGAGAAGTCAGACAGAATTATTGGCTGTTACACAGGATCGTGACATTGAGGGAGAGCATACCCACTTGTTGTCCACCCTTTTGGAGAAGAGGGAGGAAGAATGTGCACAGCTGACAGAATGTAATGAACGGCAAGAATTCACTATTCTTGAGCTTCGTTCCATCATCGAAGAAATGGAAGAATCTGACAAGTTGAGAGAAGATGATGTACATGTATGTGGTGACTATTGAGATATTTTGGGCATGCTTCTGTGCACCGTGTGTTCTCCTGCTTTCCCTACCATTTAAAGCATGCATGTGCAGGCAATGGCGAAGCACCTTAACAACATGCGCGACCGCCTTGAAGAATTGCAGGAGCAGGCGGCACAGCAGCAAGACAGCACAGTGGAGACTGAGGCCGAGTTGCGTGAAATGTTTGAGGAGCGGATAACGCTCCTCCAGCGCCAGATGGATTTGATTGGTGAACTTGCGTCGTCCGAATTCTCTATGATTGGCATGAGTGAGGAGCTTGATGCCTCAAAACAGGCAAACGATAATTTGAAATCCGAAAATGGTCTTCTGTCATGTGAGTGTGAACGTCTGCTTGGTGAGGTGCGTAGGTCTCCCTGTGCTCCTGTGCCTCCCCGTCTGTCCACGGGTTTCTTTATGCTGAATCGGCCATGCAGCTGCGCAAAACTTGGCAGGATCGAGGTGAGGGAGATGATGATCAAAGTTTGGCTCTTGTGCTGAAAGGAAATGGCATGCATGCAGCCCTGCAAGAGGATGTTCACGCATCGGTCAGTTCTTGACACTTTCCCTGAACACTTCACATGTTGATACCTTGGTATACATTCCCTGAGTAGGTTTTGTGTTTCCAGGAAGTGGAAGAGGGTGAGATCATTTCTGTTCCAGCATCTCCTGCAAATTCTTCAAAGGCACCATGCAAGTCACACCGACGTGTGCATGTTTTGGCTGAGACGGTGAATATACCCAGCGACAGAGGTCTTTGAGATGTGTTCTCATGTTTGTGTAACTGTTTCACAAGAGGTTGGGATAAACAGTTGATGTGGGCAACCCATGCGGGTGATGAATGGAATGCTTTCCACATGCTGAGGATAAGCTATGCAGGCTGAATGCCTGCAGTCGGAATTCGCAAAATATAAAAGAGGTCAAGATCATCATCACGTTTGTACGTTGCAAGAGGTTGGTCAAGACCTGAAGCTTACATCGCACCATCTGGGCTCAACGCACTCGAAATGCATGATGTCTTCCTTGCATGTTCACAACCAGCTGTCATCCTAGCTCACCGTTCATGCTTGAGTCGTCTTTTTGACACATGTTCGTCATGTAAAACGTCAGTCGACTTGTGTTGCATTCAACTTGGTAGATGTTTTGTTGGTGATCGTCACGTGCATACTTGCCTATGATCTCGGTGGGCAGATTTTCACCTACATAGCTTTCGAATTTTGGAAGGAAGTGTGCAATTGGTCATGTGAATGCAAGGCTTTGGGGGAACCACATACCTTCTCCGTTGGAGTAGGTGAGCCTTGGTAGTCAGAGTTGTTGAACTTGCCGGGCAGGGCTTCGATCAGTTTTCTATGAAAGACCATGATACTGTGGTTCTCAACCAATCTCCGTACAAAGAACACTGCCCAGTTCTTTCAGAGCTTGGCCCTCAAATATTTGCATAATCTTTCTTAACAGTGGATCAGGTTTTGTCTTTTTGCTTGAACCATCTTCATCTTTCCATAGGTAGATCAAGTACTGGCTTGCTGTACTAACGCACGAAGTGGCGAAAACCTTATGGCACTAAATGCATCGCACTTCAACCTATACAGTGTATTCTCCGGACACCACATACGACCTGAACCATAATTCAGCATGGTGGCTGCACAAGATGCACCTCCTCTTCTAGTACACCATGCTGGGAAGTTCTTGAAATCAGTTTGTGTGGTCTCAGTCCTTAACAAAACCTATAGACAGCAATTCCCCGAGAGTTGCATGTCTCCATACTGGAGCCCTTGTTTCAAAGACTTCGCTCCCATGCACTTAGCCAACACCTTTTTTGCAACATCTAGCCTTGAAACGGTCACCCTGGGCGCCTCGCTTGATGTTTGCCACCCACTTCCCTGCCACGCAACATAAACATGGTCTGTTTGAGCTGCCCATTGTCATAAGCCTGAAGTCAACGCATCCAGCATGGCCTCAGCCACCTCTCCCCAGACTCGCATGCAAAGCGAGTGTAATGCATGGTCTGCTTCCTGATTTGATCATCCCTCACAAGAGTTCCGTCTCCTTGCAAGCAGGTAAGCGGCTAGACTCATGAGTCTGATGATCATGCCGTGTAGCGGTCCGAGCTTGAGCCATTCTGCCTGGGATGGCGCACTATCAGCCGGCGCCGTGGAGAACATGTCCTTTCTCGATTCAGCACAGCACAAGGTGAGAACCGCCATGGCAATGTTGCGATCCAGCTCAGTGCTGTATGCATGCCACGTAGGATGACTCAGCAGTGGTTTGTCTGCGGTGTCCACGGGGCGCACGCATGCATGGCTATGGCCATGCACGGGTCGCTCAAGGGGCGCTGACAGGGACGCTGAGGAGATTCGTTTGGATCCGGTAGGAATCTGTGAGCATGATTGACTCGTATGCAGAATGATATATGTGGGTGTCAATATGCTGTAACTACTCTTTCTTGAATAAGCATTCAACCCAATGGTTGTACGTGGTAGAAGTGTACTGACCGACCTAGTCAGGTATGACCGTACAGCCGCGGATGATATTCCATTCTGGTCAGGCCTATGGGCCTAGATCCAGGTGTATAGGGATCACATTGAATCCTTGATGCGACCATATGCCATAGCATGTAACATGAAAAAGGTACATATCCTTTACCAAACGGTTTTTATGCATCGGTCTACTCTTGCGCAGAATTCCACAGTAGAGAGTGCTGTTGCCTGGTCTGAACTTGTATCGGCTGAGGCTGATTGTGTGATATCTGATGCAGTAAATACAGCGCCGAAACAGATGAGCCCTTTCAGCGGCAAGCTGCCGGGCGTATTGAGTCGCGCCGGGTACCTGCTGCCAGGATGAAAGCTACTGCCTTTAGGGATGAGCCAACCTTGAACCAATCATTGAAATGCATTCACAGAGAAAGGTGATTAGAGGCCATGCTAGAGGAGTTGAGTTCACTGAGCGAACATGGCGTGTTTTAACTCTGTGAGCTGCCTCCGGGAGCTGTGCTTGTTACGGGGAAATGTGTCATGAAAATGAAACGAGGTGCGCAGGGTGAGATCGAGCGTTTCAACCGAGATATGTTGCGAGGGGGTCCACTCAGATTTATGGATTAGATTTCTTTGAAACTTCGGCACCAGTACGCCGCTATGCGACACTAAGGTGATTGCTAGCAATCTGTGTGCACGAAGACCTAGAAACCATACATGTTGATATCAAGTGAGCGTTTCTGAATGGTAAACTGAAGGAGGATCTTTTGGTAGACCAACCTGCTATTTTGGCTGACGGCACAGGCCGAGTGTGGCGGTTAAAGAAAGCACAGTATGGTCTGAAGCAAGCTGCTCGAGAGTGGCATAAAGCTCTGGCTGAATCGTTGCATGACCTTGACCTTGTCCGCTCTGACTGTGGCCTGCGTTGTATGCAAACATGGCAGATTTCTTGTCTTCTTGTGGGTTGATGATTTGCTTATCTTTACAACAAAGTACCTGATGGAACCACTCGTGAGGAAACTCCTTTGTAAACTCAAAGGACGCAGCATAGGTGAACTTGGTTTTGTTCGGGGAATGGAAGTGATTTGAAACCGAAAGAACCAAACCATCACGATCACCCACAGAAAGATGATCTGTGCCACAGCGCGCCACATATGAGAGAGTATTGTGAAAGCAATCTCGGTTCGTCTCAGCCAAATTCCATGAATCTTTGACAAGCCATGTGGCAGTACCCAACCCGGCATGATGATGAATCAATCCTCCACGCTATATAGAGCGGCCCCGCAACATGGTATATTGTCACAATGATACTAACCATGCAGGCGTGTTACGAGGATCTCTGGCGTCACGTGCTTATTATATCGGACCATCACATAACACTTTGGCCTGAGGTAACATAAGTATCTCAGGTATGTACGCGCTTCCTCGCTTCCGATGTGCACGCCGCATGACAGAGTGTGGGTGCCACCTGCAGTCATTGATCGGCCGCACACGCACACTGGTGTTGTGATACAGTCCAGTGCTGTATGCATGACATGCAAGCTGACTCAGCAGTCAGTCCAGGTTGTGCACATGCT
>JAUMHO010003132.1:0-16485 GCA_032360965.1 Ulva armoricana | reverse complement strand
CGTCGGCAACACAGGCACATCCAGTCCGGCGTCGTAGTGCCTGCCCTGCTCCCGAGAGATCACGAGGCCACTCTTGCCATACATCTCAGCATTGCCCCTCTGGACCGCCACTGACAGCAGCTGCATCGCCCAGCGCACGAATGCTGTAAGTTAGTGGTCTATGCAACATATGCCCCTTGCATTTTCATGGCAACTTCTTCTCGCGTGTGGTCTTGTGCAGCCACCCAGGCAGTCTGACTGCACTGGCTGGGAGAGGAGTACTAGTGGCCACTCAGACCTGTGGCAGTTTTAGTGCTAGCGCAGACACACTGGGCCCCCACTAACGACTTTGGGGCGTCTATAGGGCACAACGAGGTGCTTGAACCTGGGATGGCGTGATCAAAGGGCCAAGGTTTCCTTTCGAACGGAGGCCTGTGCTGCAGGTCATGCAGAGGCTGCGGGGTGATCTGCCTCTGCCCTGGGAGGGCGACCTGAGCCCCGAAGTGCGGAGGTGTCTCGGCAACTTCCGTGGCCCGATCTTGCAGCTTCTCCACCGCGACCCCGCCCAGCGCATCGCCATGCGCAGCTTCCATCATGCCTGCACCAAGGTCTTTGCTGCCCGGACAACCACGGATGCGTAACTGCTCCATTAAGGGTCCAAGCGCCTCACTGCCGACATCCACCGAGGCGGGGTGCTCCCTATGTTGTGGGTGCCGGTTTTGAGCAGTCGGGGTGATCATGCACATCTCCATTGGAAAACCTGTTCTCTTCGGGCGTGTAGTATGTCAGCCTGCCAGTGGGCGCCTCGCACCAGTATGCATGCACGGCATACCACGATCAATGGCTCCGTGTTAATGCGTATGGCTTCCATCATCAACAGGCGCGGCTAATACTAGTAGTGATGACACAGACCAGCTGTTTTTAAGGTAGTATACGTAGCGTACCTCAGCTCCCGTGCTCTATTCTTTGAACTTCGGCGCCATATGCATGGCCACTCCGCTGAAAACCGCATATGTGTTGCACAGATTCGAGGAAGGGGTCTTGGTTGGCATCGTTTAGACAGAAGTTCAGTTGTGATTCTGTTGGGATTTTGATGCCAGTGTGTAGACTTTGAGGCCAGTGTGTACACAATCAAATATGGGTGCGGGGGCGTTATTGTGGATGCGGGGGCGGCTGATGCGGGCGCTGCGGCGGCAGCGCCTGCGGTGGGCATTGCGGTGGCGGCAGATCCTGTGGCGGCTGACGTGGCTGCGCCGGGAGGGGGATTTGCAGAGGGATCCGGAGCCTGTGTGCCATGAAGGGTAGAAGGCACGGCCGAGGCGGGGGTGGGAGAAGGGCGGGGAGTTTTGTATAGCCGGTGTGTCTACAACATCACATTCCAGGATTCAACTGCACAGAGAAAGATTTCAACAGACGACTGGGTGTGGGTGGGGGGGGGCATCTTCCTCGCCACGATGCAGCGTGTACGGTGCGTGCTGGTCTGTAGGTGCGCATGGAGCACCTCAGCACATTCGCCGCGCTGATGCCGCGGTGTGGCGGGCCGTGGCGGCTGTGTTGGACTTGCCACCGGGAGTGGTGGACTTCGGCACAGCCATGGGGGGCCCGGACACGGAGACGATCCGGCTGGGTAAGCAGATGATGCTGCCGCTTCGTCATGGGGGGGGCTAAGCATGCAGGTCAAATCAGATGAGGTGTGAGACGCTGCGTTCGTGGCTGGAGCAGGCCAGGCCGAGCTCAACCTCGAGGGGCGGGCAGCTGCACTTGCCTATTGCAGGGTGTGAGTGGTGCTGCCTTGCGGGAGTGGTGGGCGGACACATGTGCCTCGGACTCCGACACCACTGACCTCCCGAAGAAATTCGTGGAGAGCAGGAAGGGGCTGCCCAGGGCACCGCAGCTCGTGTTGAGGACGGGGGACGACTCGGGCTACGCAGACAGGCTGTCAGACATCGACCTCAACACGCTTCAACGGCAGCGCGTCGCTGCCCGCCTCTGGAGCTCGTCGGGGGGGGGGCCTGCGGGGGCCTTCCTGATCAGATCGACCGCCATCCTGGGCAGCCGCATGACATGGCAACGACATGTTTGGTCTCAGTCACGCTGTGTGCCATGGCGCCGTTTTGGCCACAGCGTGCCAGCTCACGTGGCCCCGCTGCCATGCAAATGCAGTGCAGGTGTTGCTGCCTTCCCAGATCATGAGATGGTCTGTCAGAAGGTGGCAATGATGACCCAGATGCGCCATGATAACCTGGCTACTGCCTTGCGCCTCGTCTCCTACGGGTCGTCTCCTACGCCGACTGTCAATCAGCGGAGGAGCCGCGCGACCGCGCCCTTGCTGGCAAGCAGGGCATGCTGAAGCTTAAGTGCTGTGGCGACATCGTGGGTGTGTTACCACGGTTCGAGGTGTTTCCAACGGACCTTCAAGTTGTCGTGTAGCATGCATCGGCGCAGTCACACGCGGCTCTTGCCTCCATGGCCAAGGAGACAGCGTGGACGGCGGCCAAGGCTCAGCGGACCATGTTGACGTGGTTCCAGAAGGACCTGCCGGATCATGGCTATATCTATTGGGCGTTCCGTTTTGTAACATTTGCAGTGGAGTCGTGCGGGTACATGGGCAAGGATGCCGTGCGGTTTGTGAGCTGTCTCGGGAACATTGCTGCGGGCAGTGGCCGCAGTCCCAGGGGCGCAGTCGCGCACTGTGCGATATCGATGCAGCCGCCTTCTGTGGCGGTCCAGCGCGGAAATGCCATGTGTATTGCAACAGTAGTAGAGGGCTCGTGATCTCCCGGGAGCAGGGGAGGCAATACGACGCCGGACTGGATGTGCCCGTGCTGATGACTTAATGCTGGAGCTGTAGTGTAACTGTATCATGCTGGGGCTGTAGTGTAACTGTATCACGCCCGCTGTGCGTGTGCTTTGCTATTGTAGCTTCTGTGTGTGCTGGAGGTGCAGCCAGGTGTAGTAGACGTGCGTGTGTTGCGGACGAGAGGTGGTGTACTGTAGTGGTACTTCTTTTGTAACTACTGTAGCACGCTTGCTGTGTGTGTGCTTTGCAGTTGCAGCTTCTGTGTGTGGGTGAAAGTGGCTAGTGAAGAGCCTGTGCTGCCGTTGTCTGATTCCATGACTTGGTCCACTTTGTGGGTTTGCCCTTGTACTCTTTTGTAACTACTAGTAGACGTGCGTACGCGTACGATCACTGGACGCCCTGCTCTCGAAGCACAAGCACACTTTTCCATAAGATAGATTCCGGCATGTGGCGCAGGTTAGAAGCAGCCCACATGCTGTAATTTAGCCCGCAGTTGACAGCATGCGCCTGTTCGCGCCTAGGACTGTATACATTGGCATGCCGAAAACGTGCAATCTTGGCACACCAACGATGGCAGCTGCGCGAGACGGAGCATCTTATGCATGCGCACTGTATATATAGTACTCTGGCCGTCCAGGAAACAAAGTTCACGGGCCACTCGAGTGAGATTGATGCACACGGTCTGCAGACTATACTGCCTGACGCACATGCAGAATGGATCGCTGACAGCGGACACAGGGTTCTTTGTCTGCGACAACGAGGCCCCCCATTTCACGTACCTCGGCCCCCAGTTCAGAAGCCGTCGCAGATTCCCTTCGAAGTTTGCTGCAGAACGGGTCAAGCTCTGTGGGTCTGACACAGACTCCAACAAGTACCTGGCCTCAGGGTACCTTCCGTCCATTGGATTTCCCAAGGGCGAGTACACACATGTACTGCTTGACCTCTCAGACTCGGATGACCTCACACAGTATCTTGATCAGAACAAAACAGTAATCCTAGCCAATGCGCGAGTGGGGCGCCAGTCGTCAATGCCATCAGCCCTTCGACGGGCAGCCCCCCCCTGAAACTATCAACCGTAACGGCCGTTGACCATGATACGTACCCACTGCCTGAGGGCAATACTCCACCTGATTGCCTCTGACCACTGTCCAGTCATCTTCCACGGATGGCAGTGCCGGTCTAGCATTCCTTGCAGAGTCATGCGCGAGAAATAACCCCATTGTGGGGACTTGATCACATGCCAAGGTCGTCGGTCAGAACAGGCAGCCCAGGGGCGGCCCAGAGCGGGGGGCTTGGCGCGTCACATCAATGTCAATAAGTTGACACATAATGGGGTAGCATGCTTCCTACAGGTGGGCCGGAATATGATCGGAAATGGAATATCACCGCCGCGCCGTGTCACGTCAGCATTGCCTTTTGCGGCAGCCGCACGCGCCATGAGCTGACCGGCCTGTACAGTTGGGAAATATCATATATGATATATTTCAGTGTTTTACGACTGTTCTGAACATTCTGAAACCAGTTGCAAGTGTTTGGGAAGTAAGTGGAGGCGTTGGGGAAATGGCCAGTTTCGGCAGTCTGCCTTCCAAAAGTTTTGAAGAATTTGCTACGTCTCCCAGCCTCTCCGCTTTGATGTCCCAATACTATGAAGTTTTTGCTACCTTTCCAAATCCTGGATACGCTCATCACATTTCGCGCTCTCCCGTTGAACATGGTGAGACGGTGAGTGTGCCACGCTGCCTACGAATCGCCCTATTGTACCTCAGAACAACATGCTGATCTCGTGAATGTTGGGATCTGGTACAGAGCTTCAAAATTGGTGCCCACTCCGCATTGCACGTACTGAGAATGAGTCATGGATTATTCTGGCTGTGCGGGAATGGCTGCTATTGCATGTGCTCGTGCACAAACCCCAACCCAGGTGATTGCTGACCCCGAAATCCCGACTGGGTTATCAGAGATCGCGGTGCAGAAACTATGAGAGATTTTTCAATTTTGGAAATTTCCCGGAACACACAGTTTTCAGGTGTTTTTTGCATTGCATTTCAGCATCAGAAACATTTGGGTTAAGGGCCTCGAGAAAGCTCTAGTATACACAGCGTTGCCATTATCAACATGCCGCGCTCATTGTGCTGCACAGTGACTGATGTTGAGATTGTGTTGAAGTACCTGTCCATCGGGTGCGTAACAATGCTCCATAAGGTTGCTGCCGTTACGAGCACATGCGAAGTAGAATCCAACCTAGTGGAAATCATCACTGCTACCACATGCAGGGCCAGTGAAGTTAAAGGCAGTTGCTGCAAAGGTGTGGGGGCGATGCTGTAAAGCGTAGTGCCATGGCGGCTCCAATGGCTGCTCCTAGGCCTGGTCTGGGGTCTGTGCCTCTTGAGGAGCCGAGGCGTCCGCCCCCGCCACCACCTGCTGATTCCCTCACAGCTGCCGTCGCTTGGAGTCCAAAGCCGCATGCGCCAGACAGAGCCGATTTCTTTGTTGCGCCTGCGAACATCACAGTGGTGACGACGGCAGAGGGGCTGCAGGAGGCGGCCCTCAATGGTGCTCAAGATATCGAGATCCGCAGCCACCTCGACCTCCGCGGCCTGGCGCTGGCTGAAAACCCTGCTATCAAAGGAATAGATTCGATAGCAAACCAAAAGCGGTTGGCACTGTTGTATGCAACGCCCCCGCTTAGGTCTATCAGGGTGCGGTCAAATTCTTTGGCACACCTGATGTACCCAGACTTCACGTTGCCGGGAGCGGTGTGATCAACAGATGCAGCCCATGCATATGTATCTGCTCCGGTTTGCTGCACCACTTCGTGTTCACAGTGTTGATGGGAGGCTTGCTCCAGGGCTGTAGATCGCGCGGATGCTGGCATCAGCGCCTCCTGCTGCCACCCGTGAATGTGATTGGCTGGTACTTTCGTACATCACTGATACTATAGTATGCCAGAACGGTAACGTGTTAATGGCTTCTTCGGTAGTGCTCCTCGTATCTCAAATTGCCACGTGGCCAAGTTCAAACGCGGGCAGCAGGCTGTGGAGCAGCCGGTCGCCTGATGTTAGTCTCCTATGATCTTCTACCGGTTTACTACTCGTACTTAGTGTCAGTGCTTTTTAAATGCATGTCCAGTGGGTCTGCAGTACCCTACTAGTAGCTACTGTGCTTGCTACAAATGTTCATACGGCACACCGTGACGTTACTGGCCCATCCCAGGTTGCGGGATGCCTTCAGAGTTCTTATGCAACTAGATGTCATCTTCAAATCCAGGAGTCATGTGAGAACATGTTGTGAGCGCAGGGCAATTGCTCCGACACAGACCCGGTGGCGACGCTGCGTCTCACCGCCGACGTCTCTGACGACCTGCTGCCGCTGAAGCTTCGCCAGTGCCTCCTGGTGGTCAACCAAACATGGCTGATGGTGAACGGCGGTACGGTTTTGGTGGACAATCTCTACCTCAAGCTCAGCAGACTCATGGTGAGGCCCAACTTCACGTTTGTCACTGCTGGCGCACTGAGCGGGGCGCTCACATGGCCCGCAATTTACCGGAGTGACATATTCCTGACAGGCATAACGTTCCATGGGGAGCATCGAGGGAATGCAAGAGGAGTCATCACCGACGTGACGGCCGCAGCCATTGCAGTCGAGGGTGCGCACAAACATGCTTGCCTGAATGTGATGGCAGAGGGTTGTGTACTAGTCAATGTAAATGTAAGTGTGAATATTCACTCGCCACTTCCTACATGGACCATGACATCTCCACATATCCGGGACCACCACGGGGGTAAATCACCTAGAAACTGCCCTGAGACAACCGCCCGCATCTTACAGTGTCTCCTCCTGTGCTAAGCGAGGTCGTAAAGCGCAATTATGTTCGACCCAGGAGGGCACGCAGAATCGAACCCAAAAACTGCAGAGGGAGAGTGGGTCAGCTTTTATCACGTACTCCGACCACAGGACCAAAACTTCGTGTGCCGCAATATGAACTCCCAGTTCGATGCCAACAGTTTAGGGTCACCTTTTATGTTGGCTTTTTGCCAGTTGTGGCGTAAACGTAACTTAAGCTTACTTCATTCATACTGTACACTGTAATTAAAACAAACTATTTTTTGCTCGCAGCACTCGCGACAGTGACGGGCCTAATTGATGTCCATCAAAACCAGCGAGCTTCAATCGACACAAAGTCGGTAAACTTCGAGAGGCGTTGATGCACACAAAAGAGACACCACTTTACAGTAGACATGGCGACAGACTTGACTTACTGAGATGTCCCAAAGTTTCGATTAGAAAAGGAGGCTTCGCGCTCTCTGGGTCACGGTGACACGTGGCGAGAGGGGGAGTGCCGGCCCCCCTGAACTCCCAGACCTAGGATGCACCTGCTATGACGTACTACATTGTGCCATGGATGAGGCCGCCCAGCATGCGGTTGTCTTTGGCTGGAGAATCTTAGCGCATTTTCGCTCGTGGGGGGGCCGTGCAAATGCTCCACGGAGTTTTAATTAGGTATGTACTTCACGGTGAAACAGGGTCATCGGGAGGTCTAGAATCAGTGTGCAGTGGCAGTGCTATCTAAGTGCTCAAGTCCCTGCACCTGGCCACTCAGAGGCTGGCCCGTGGTTGTTTAAATCATACAGATGTGTCTGGTACCAAACGGTGCTCAACAAACTTCCACGGCTGCAGTACCCGCGCGTACTATGGAATACAGATGACCTACAGTCATCCTTTTTGAGTCTGTGTATAGCACACGTGCATGTTGGTGAACATCTGAACTGGTGATACTAAGCGGCTCCATCAATGCATGCAGGCTGCATCTTCACCGACTGGGCCGGATTGCTGTCACCCTTGACCATTAGGTATCAGAGCGTTATGTCGATACGCAATTCCACCTTCCGCAACATGAACCTTCATGTTGAAATAGCGGATGTATCTTTTGAAGGAATCGTACACTTTGAGGACGTGCGGTTCGCGAACGTGACACTCGCACACGGGGCCGTCGTGAGCACAACCGGCAACGACTACCAGCAAGCTATTGGTTTCTACCTCACCTACTACGCGGAGGACGACGTGGAGTACGACGTGCTGGTGGATAGAGTGTTCAATGAGGACAAGGGAGTCTTTGGGGAGGAGTTCGTGGTGGTCAACGACACGATGAGCGACTGCGTGTACCTCCTCGCCGCCGCGGGGACGGTGCTCCCTGGCTGCAGCAACAACACACTCGGCGCCCGCAAACGCATTATCGATCGAAGATTTGACAGCACAAGCGACAGACAAAGCACTGGAGTTCCATTTTCATACAATGAGCATGGAGGTATGTACTTGACGGCATGTGCATGCATGTGCCTGCTTTGAATTGCTCGAACTGGACCATGTGGGACATGCCACCAGCGTCCTGGTGTAGCCTAGAATGAGCAGCAGCACCGCAGAGCATGCTCTCAATGCTACCGGCTACAGCCACTGGAACCGCATATGCTTAACTAAGTACCTGTGATCATGTGAGCAGTACCTGTGATCCTGTGAGACTGGTGGTCGTCAGCAGAACACTGGCATACTACAGCGTGCATTGTTACGAGTGCAGATTACACGGCGTCATCGACAGTTGCGGAAAGCGCTGGATATACTAGTAGTGCTCTCGCCGATAGCTTGGTCAGTGAGTATGAGATTACAAATAACCCGGCACTACGCAATGATGTGCTGCAGCTCCGCGCGGAAAATCTTTGGCTGCTTGCCATGAGAAAGGTGTGACCCAAACCTCCGGATCCGTTCAATGTTCAACCCAGGCATCGTGGCGTTGTACGACTTGCTTGGTTTCGTTTTGGTGGGGACACTGTTCTATTGAGCAGCCACGTCTGGAGTGCAGCCATATGTAGAACCTTGGGTTTAAGCACAAATCAGCAGCAGGCTACAATCTAGATCTGGACTGCAGCCATATTCTATTAGTCTGAGACCTTTCTGCCTTCTGTGACCAGGGTACCGGTTGCAAGCGCTGCTGCACCCCGCCACGGTGGGCCACCTCTATTTTAAGTTCTTCCGCAGCCCCTTTTCAAATCAGCTTTATTAACATGGCGAGCGCATGTCTATCGAACAGATATGTTTGCCGTGGAGTGATGCGCACCTGGGGGAATTTTCTACTCGTGCCCATTGCCGACAAGTTGCCTTGTTCAAGTGTTTCACCACCTACAGTGCCAACAGTCGTTCGGGACACGCTGTGTTTGAATCAGGTGCAACCCATTCAGATGGCAACTGCTTTTTCCCACTGTACACATGCTAGATAATAGTAGTACCAAGAATGCAAAACTGCTAACGAGTACGCCGCCGCTCACCATCGGCCCTCCATCTGCGGCTGCGCAGGCTTCGCCCAACTTTTTTCATTGCATCCACTGAGCCATAGACACGATTGAACATTCTTGCACTCAGCCATCCTTTCATAGCTGCCCAAATACGCTAGTGCACATGGCATGCTGAATCAGGTAGTCTTACAACAAAAAGTCGGAATAGTACTGTTGCCCTATCATGTCCCAGAATCTACATATATGTACTGCAGTTATATGTACCTTTCGTGGAACGGCGTACGCAGTCATATGCGGAGAGTTGCAATGTTTGTCACAGCCTACAAGGCACTTCAGGACATTTCCTGTACACTACGCACGCGCTCTATGAATCCCAGTCAGGCCATCCCCTTCCTCCCTGCACATGTACAATGTACAGCGTCTCTGGGAATCAGAGGCTCCGACTGAAACTGAACAGACTAACATGTGCCAGGTGATTTAGTCCAAATACATTTCACCTTATTAGAAACAATGCACCAGACCAATATTACAGTCGAGTACAGCACCTATATGTGCTGCACTCCAGCATCACTGATCACCACAGTGACCTCTTGTACCATGCATGTGTGGCGACAGGCGCCACTCACATGCGCTGCATGCATATCTCACAACACACCTACAGTATGCTAGCAGTACATGAAACCTCGAAACGCAATGCAAACACGAGTCTTGCTTCACAAATTGTGACAGCTGTTCACAATCACAGCCTGACACTTTTGGGCATGAGACAGCCATGAAGTCCAAGTGGAATGCATGTACGCCAGGCAGTCCACATCTTGTCAACAGCACTCACACCCACCAATTTCCAAGTTGAGCTGATGATCAGTGTGAACTGCAAGTGCTACCTGTTTGTACATAAGCCCTACTAGGTGGCCTGATCCTGACGCCACTTTGTGCAGGCTTTGCCGCCGCTAGCACCAGCACCAGACTGGCCACCGTTTGTTCTGACCACCCCAGTGCATACGCCTACAACTAGAAGATCTCTTCTGCCCAACCCTGTGCAGCCATCAGAGGCTGCGGTCGCTGCAATGCTGGGGCCCCTGGATATCAATGTTGCGCAGCAGTCAGCTGCAGCTGAGGAGGTGGGTGGTACAAGCTACACACTCATCATGCCAAATCTTCTCATCGTCGCCGTGGAGGTGCTCGTAGCCGCTGCTCTAGCCTGGCTGTGGGCAGCGAAAGGGCATCAGTGCACCAGCTGGCTCTTGCGGACGCGCAGGCATCGCCACAAAGCGGAAGCTGCTGTATATGTAAACTCAGCGTCGGAAAAGATGGTACGTAACCAGTGCGCATGCGACGCTTTTTGAGGTCTCAAAATTGCTGCATACAGTTAGCACATGGAGCCTCCACGCCAGCTGTACGCCAGTATAGTGAATGCTTTTGATTCGTTCTTCGCCGCTGGGCCACATGCGGCACCAGCCGGAATATGCGCTACTGTGCAATTCGTCTCTAGTACGCCGCTGGCCGCGTATATCGAGTATGTGGGTCAGTCCTTCCTGTTTGTGTGAATGCATCGATGTTGCACATCGCAGACTGTGCGTGTCAGGGTTTCGCTCTCAGGCACGAACTGGGAAAGCCACCAGAATGTCACACACCTAAAACGATTTGACTAAAAACATCCAAATCCCGGACTCATGTTCTGGGCGCTGGGCGCAGTCCAACCCTGGTGCCTATGATTGCTGTGGTTCCTGATTGTATCGTGGGTGGCCTGACTGAAAGTGCGTGCATGCATGCATGTCACTGGCAGAATAGGCATGTCGACACTTGTCATGTGCACATGAGTCGGAAGTCTGACGTCTAAGATCCCATTTTCACATCAGCCATTCGAACGTATGATACGTATGGACTGTACATTACTACAGGGAGAGGTGCATGTGCAGACCCAGTCGCAACAATGCACTGTAACTTGAAGTTGTACTCTGCAGGAGCATGGGTTGTGCTGCGCTGTACAAGACGCGGACGTGCCGCAGATTGGATCTGCAATGAATTCTGCATACGAATACTACCTGCCGCCACATCTTGCGCTTCTGGCGCATGCTCCCGACCCGCAACTGATAGCCTGTGATAACAAGGTGTGGAACCACCCTTTCTCGTATGAATGCTTGAAAATGTTTTACTTTGTCGAGTGCATCCTCAGTAATTGCAATCTGACATGTGTGCACCGACATGGGAACACAATGGATACCCAACTGCGTGTCGTGGATCCAGTTCCATGCATGCTAGGGGAAGTATGACTGGTTGCAAAGGCCGTCTTGACAGCTCCTTGGGCCAGGCACCTCAACAGGTGACATGGCACCACCTCCTCATCCCCGATACAGAAGATCTACAGCTACCCACTGGGTGCATGCATCTGCAGATGCATGATGTGGCTGAAGCAAGCATTCAGCGTGCAAAGACACAGCCAATCTCCGGAGGCAGAGAGGCTGCCAGGCATCCCAATGTAGGGTCCGACCCTCCAGAGTCTGCAGGATGGTCGCTGCAACTGTTCATAACCTCAGCTAGCGCCGATGCCCTAGAGTCCGGTGGCGGAAGCACACCAATTTATGCAATGGATTATTCGCTTCACGACGCTCTTCAAGCCACCTGCCCGACGTTCCGCCTGCACGGCCTCGAAGCTGATGTCTCAGCAACGGTCTTCTACCCGCATTCCTGCGCAGATACGGGCAAGTCTATGACACAAGTGTATGCTCCGCAGATGCACCCCAACCCGCAGCTCAAAGGGCCAGTTGCTGGTCACGATGTGCTTCATGGCGCCACTGCGACACCGACGTGTTTCGCTTCCGGCCCTCAGCCACCCATCCGCCGCAGCGCCCTGACGCTCATGCATCAGCTTGACACTTTCACACCGACCCACTTGTTTCTACAGCAGTTTGTGCTGTTGGGACGGGAGCATCGGCGGCAGGGTGGTGCGCTACCGTATGCATGTGTATGCATGTCCACCACTGCACACATGTGTGCACCCGCAGCTGCATGCATGGCCACCTCTGCACACAACTCGCATCGGACGCTGCCATGCATGCGCAGGGATTCTGCGATCTCTGCTCTCTGTGCTCATCGCGTACCCTACATGCTGCGTGCTGCGCGCTGCAACTGCAAATCCAAGCCCGTGTATACATACCCCAAAGGTTTACAACCATGTATCTTCCGGACCATACGTGTACCAAACTAAACGTGCCCTGTGGCACGGTTATACCACTTTTTATGCGGTTTCCAGGTCACCTGACTTGGCTGAGACAGAATAAGGTTGCTTTTATTGCACCATTTCAGAAGGTCACTAGCAGGATGTGGCCGCCTGTCACCAGCAGGATGTGGTTCTAACACCTGCAGTCTGGTAGAGGAGGACGCACGCCGCACTCTTGAATTCAGTGGGAGACATGGTCTCAGAAGGCTGGGATCCATGCATTTTAGCCCTGAATTTGACAGCTGCTCCTAAGACTGGTGTCAAGGGCTTGGTCAAGGAGAGGCAGCCCAACGAAACATTGATCTCATCCAAAGGCAACGCCCTTGCACTGTGTGAAGCCTACCATGCGGAAAAATATCTGTGCAATGCTGCAGGCCAGGCAGTCGTCCAGTTTGCCCAAGGCTACAACGATAAAGTTGACTACGCAATCAAGTTCTTCCTGGACACAGAAGCATTCCAGGCTGAGGCAGCTCTTTACGCAGGCTGCTCACCCGCTTCAATGCCCAACGATTCCCTGGCGGTCGAAGCTAGAGTCCCCAACGATGGCGCATCGCCGGCGTGCTGGGCAACTGGTAGTCCGCATACAGGAAGCACACCACGCAAGCCTGCTGGGATAGCACGGTTTCTGCCCAAGCTGGAAGCGGTGTGCGATGGTGGAGCAGGCGAGCTGATTGATCCGCACGGGCGGAGGTTGCCGCCATGCATCGTGATGGAAAAGGGGGAGTCTCTGCATGACTGGAGCGGCCGCGCTGACCCTGACCTCTTCACCTCCCTCGCGGTGCGCTCGTGATATTTCCATGGCCACACGTTCCATACGGTGCTACTTCCGTGTTGCAAGGCCCGCGGCGTACCTTGCGTGTAACCACAAGTGTCTTCGGAAATGTGGCATGGCAGCCAATTTGGTTTCAACGTTGTGGGATCTAGGCGCAGGTCCCTGTACACGTATACTGCATAAAGGATGGCGCCATGACTGCCAGAGTCGCAGTGCGACTTTTGCATGATGGTGACTAGACCATCATAACCGTGCACCTGTACAGTGTATTTTTGATGTAACAGATCAGATGTGGTTACAGTTGACCTGCGTAAGTCATCCTGGCATCTGTTGAGATCACTGTGACACGCACTGAAAACATACGTCAGCATGCAGGTACTATCAAACATCTCCGAGCGCCTTGCCATCATGCATGAGTCTGGGTACGTACACCGCGACGTCAAGCCCGCCAACGTCATGTGGCTGCCGAGGCAGAACCGGTGGACCGTCATCGACTTTGGCTGCGCCGCCCGCACCGGCGACCAGGCGCCTCTGAGTTTCACGCTAACATATGCGGCGCCTGAGGTCATCCGCGCATTTGTTGCCGAACAGCGGCACATAGAGGCGTCTCCGGCACTGGATGCATGGGCACTAGGGGTGATGGCGTTTGAGCTGCTCACAGGCGCACCTGCCTTCAACCTCATGGCCGGCGGTGCTGCATCGGTACGCACCAGGGTTGGGTCGATCCCGAAATCCCGAAATCGGGATTTTGGGTTTCGGGCCCGAAACTTTTGGGGTTAAAAAAAAAATCGGGGTTTTTTCCTGTCTTTTTCCGTCTTCCGAGCGGGAAGCATGAACCCGGTCCCCGCTCTACCAACTTCGGCGATTGCAAATCGAAACTCTTCATTGTCGACTGCATTAAATGGAATGCCCGAGACGAACACCCACTTGGCGATCGCAAGTCTAGCGTTGTCGTGGGCTGGTACCGGTTGGTTGAAAGCTGTGGTCAAAGACGTCTGTCTATTCAATGTGTTGTATGAGCCGGCAAGCAGCTCGTTCTGATATTCTGCTGGGATATTCAGACATGCTCTTGCCGTCCTTGTGTTATTTCCCAAGACGTGGGCCTTGCACTCGTCAGCGCTAGCACCCTTGTTCTTGGTATTCCATCCGCAATATAGGCACACCACGTCGTACTTACTATTCGGCCTTTTAGCAAATACTTTGAAATGACGTTTCCTATCATTAGACGACCTTAGTCGCTTGGCGTTGACAGTGGCATCCGTTTCAATGACGAGTATACGTAAGCGACAACACAGGTTTCGGTTGGTCAGAACTTGCAAACGAGACAGAATTTTACAAACATTTCAACGTGCGATTTCCCCATTTAGTGTGTATGATCATATGGCATCCTCAGAAGGGTCAACAGAGCTCTTTTGCCAGTTCACCAGACCATTTCGGGGTAAATTCCGGGTTTTTTCTTTTCGGGCCCGAAAATTTCGGGGTTTTTGCCATTTCGGGCCCGATGACCCAACCCTGGTACGCACACGCCCTCCACCACGACCACTGAAGTGTCTCCTGTCTTTATACATCGCCATGACCTCATGAAGTATAGCGCTGCCAAACCAATACTTCAGCGCCCTTGCACTAGGTTGAGCTGTATCGGTTGCGATCAGATGTTGGCTGCTTTGGATTGTGCCTCAAGGTGACGCTGCTTGGTTGTTCCGGCCCTGCATAGATCTAGCTAACAGCACCTCGAGTGGGCAGCTGCAAGGTGCAGGTTGTGGCGATGTTGAAGGGCGACTCATTCCTGCCATGGGAGGGAGGACTCAGCGAGCGGTACAAACGGAAGCTGGGACCGTTTCAGGAGCCCGTGGAAAAGCTCCTGCATCGGGATCCGACACGGAGAGCAGACATGGCTAGCTTCCACCATACCTGCATCAAATTGTTCACTGATCGACGAACTATCAAGGCCTGACTCCTGAGTTGCTAGACTTCATATAGTGCCATACAAAACTAGTACATAAAGCTCTTAGAAGGTGTAAAAGGTGTGAATATATTAATATATAGTTAGGACCCGTCAAAATTTTCCCATGAGGTCGTGTATGCACAGGTTTGTCAAACATGTTCTCTGCAGAGAAAGGCAAGGGGTGTGGTAACTCTACAGGACCAATTGACATTCATGGTTGGACCTGTCAGTGAGTCTGGCAGAGGACCATCAAATATCCGCCCAAACATGACAAAAGCTGTTTGGCTGTGCTGGTGCACCTGCCGGACCACTCGGAGTGTTGAACAATCGCGATTTTCAAGTTGGTTATTTGTGTAACAGAACCCTGCTGCATCTGAACGAGCATGCACGCACGCCTGTCGCACATGGCCTTGCCGTGGAACTCTAGTATGACAGAGCGCACGAATGTCGTCGAGCCCGGGGGCCCAAGAACCACAAACACTACAAAGATGGATACCGGCAGATGTAGAGGTCCTTAAACAGGCGAGGGAATAGTGTCGGAAAAGACCTGCTGTAACGCTTGTTCAGTGCAGTTACCGTTCTTGCCCCTGGGCCCCACAGAATCCCATCTACATCATTATGGCGGACCGGAAGCGTAGTTTTCCCCACGCAGAGGACCCAAAGGTGAGGACTCAGCTGCGGGGTACTGCAATAACTTAGACACGTCAAACTTGTGCCTAACATAAACAAGCTGTTTAGTACACTTCGAAGCGGAATTCCGTCAGCATGTGTTAATCAGGCTGTCCGCCTCACTGACTATCAATCTCCTCCAAGGCCGCCCTGCTAAACTGAACAAGTGGATCATATGCACTTGTTCGGCTTAGCCACGTAAATCCAACTTTGGACATTTGTTACACGGCAAAGGACGCAAGCCCAGCTGCAGCAGCACGAGCAGGAAGCAAAGCGGTGACCAAACACCCGCATCGACGATTTGGAATGGTGCCTCTGCTCAACCTACCTAGCGTTGCCTTCACGACGTTGCCTTCACGAACTAATGTTATTCCACTGCCACGGTACAGTGCTTCCGTCTACAGCCATCTCAGCATTGGGACCTTCCTGGTCACTGAGCTGTCCGGAGTCGGCCCAGGTGTGAACACAACACACCCTCTCATGAGTACTTGGGACACTATCTGTTGTGAGATATGCATGCAGTGCATGTGGGTGGCACCTGTCGCCACGCATGCATGGTACTGAGAGGTCACTGTGGTGATCAGTGATGCTGGAGTGCAACACATATAGATGCTGTACTAGTACTCAAATGTAATATTTGTCTGGTGCATCGTTTCCAATACTATCATATGCTGATGTACCAGCTGCAGTACACACACACCGCCGCTGCTGCCGCCGCCGGTGCAACAGCCGCCCCCTTCCCCACGCATGCTCCCGCCGATGCCGCTGCTGCCGCCGCGCACACTACCGACGCGACGCGGCTTCCGCCGCGCTCCC
>JAUMHO010003121.1:0-16486 GCA_032360965.1 Ulva armoricana | reverse complement strand
AGGACATCTGGGTCAGTGGGTGGTTATGTTGAGTGTGTGGTTGATCTGCTGGGTTGGTTGTTTTGTCGTGTGCTTGGCTTGGCTTGTGATTTACCCCTTGGCGCTGCCGGGATTTTGTGTTGATCTCCGTGTAACACCACGGAGCCTCAGATCAACGCGGCCCTGCTCTCTGCTGCGGCGCTGGCACAGCTCATTATGAGCCCGGCCCTAGCGCGCGCGTCTGACCGTTTTTAGGTCCATCCGGTGTGCACACGAAAGTGTGTGTGGGAAACTGCATGAGATTTTACCACAGGTGCCACAGTGGGGGTCACGGGAACTGGACGATCATTTCATCGCTGACAAATTGCATGAACTATGTGAAAGAGTGACCAGAGTAGTGGGTAAAGCACGGTGTGACGCTCTGCTGCGGTAAATTGTAGACAGTTTTCCGGAGGGGGAAGCCTTTGCCGGATGCACAGCTGCGCATGCAGGGGTTCCTCACTGGTTCAGGACTTGTTGCCAACCAGCAGAATTTTGATCCTACGTGAAGTTTGTGCACGAGGTGTTGTTCAGGGGTGGGATGCCGCCTTTGCTGCTGCAGGCAGACAGGGAGGTGATTTGTAACGGTTCGAAGATGGTTCGGCCGGGTGACATTGATCATGCCATGTGTTGTAGTAAGAATACTGGCATCTGTGCATTACGCCACTGTATTACCGGAACTCTTTGGCGCCACCAGGAAGACAAAGTACACTTTGACACTTTACAGGAGATAGAGACCGTGCACCATGTGAGCGGGGGCGATCAGGGATGAGAGGGCGATCTTACGGATGAGAGCAGGGGACTTTTTTTGCAGACAGACTCGATTCACGGTGCTGTGATCTTACATGTGAGTTTCATCCACCCATCAGGGCGGAGTGTTGTGGCAAAGGCAGCTCAATAGAGCATCTCAGCTGCAGCCATGAGGGAAAATGCAGCTGTATATCCTTCTCCCTTATGGATCAGAGGAAGAAACGCATATCCCTGCGCTTGCTGTTTGCACTTGGTGATGAAGGGATGGAGTACTAGCAGCGATTACAGGGAGGGCATGCGTTTCTTCCTCTGATCCATGCGGTGGTTTGGGCAAGCAGGCGATGCAAGTTTTCGCACCATTTTGCGGAGGATGCTTGGGGTCTAACAGGAGGGCAGTAGCCATGTGGATGGCGCAAACGCTGGGAGACATCATTGATGCGATGTGCGAACGGAATAGCTGGATGATCGGGAACACCATGTTGCACGTGGCGAAAAGTACAGCAAATAGTACTGAACCAAGAAGTTATTTGGATGGGTTACATCCGATAGATAAATGACTGATGTATGGATCTGATCGAACAAGTGTACGCTGTTGCATGATACATCTGTTTCGGCGCCTCTCTACTTTGTCAAGCTCACACAGTCCGCTTGTTCGTGTAGTGGCATGACGGTTTCACAGTGTCCCCAGCACAGCTTTTGAAACACCAGGTAAATTAAAATCGAATCAGCTGTTTATGGCCGCCAGCAAGGCCAGAATGAATAACCTATGCACTCTGTCAGGTTTGTACGCCCTTGCTCGAGTACAAATGCATCCTCTCAAACAGCGTCTACAAGCAAGCCGGGAGGTGCGTCATGGCGGACCAGCACCAAATCACATGCACCTGTGTATGGGCATGACAGGCACTGAACGCTGCTCAACTAGCCCGCTTCAAATCTCTGCACAGATTGAAAAACACGTGTCAAGGTGCTTTTGCAGCACCCATGCCGGGGTGCTGGTACATCCGCGAGGTCAAGACTACGTCACTATCTCGTGTATCTAATGCTCCTGGTGTTGGGCCCATCAGCTCCAGGATGTTAAGCGAACTGTCTTCGGCCAGGAACTGCTCACATGTGCCGGGGGCGCCGTTTGGCCGCAAATCGGAGTATGTAAAGTTCCCAACCACAGTATTCTGTTGCTTTCGCAGGACTTCCTCCTCAGCCTGTCGCTGTGCGCTTCGGCGAGGGATACTTTGAGGCAGCCTGGGAGCATCCTGCCTAATGATCAACTGCAGGCAAACACTAATTTGCTGCGAAGTCGATCGCGCGGTCTGGGGCTTCTGACATGTCTGCCTGCTACCAATTTTTGCAGAAATAGCGGTTATTTAGCATGCACTGAAGCCTTGTGCATTCATATGGCATGGCCAGGCACCGGTACCAGCACCTGCGGGACATGAAGAGGCTGCACATTGTAATCGGAGCACACCGAAGGAGCATATATCCGCTGTACTAGTCCCTTGGCGCGAAGACTGGAAATGTCTGCAGGATTGTCCCACACAAGGCGATCCCGGAACATGTGCCTGAGCTCGTCGTCTGTCTTCAAGGATGCTGCCACAAATGCCTCCTGGTCGAACACTAGCCAGAAGCAGCGCTTTGAGTCGGTGATAGTGGGGGCGCATTCGCATCGGTCTCGCCGTGACATCAGATCAGAAACCCTGAACGTGTGCGCCCAACATCGAACATGCAAACTGCTGATCAGTCACAATTGCCCAGCGCAAGCACTGCATCCTAGGCCATTTGCGCGTGGCCATGGATGGTCCATGGGGCTGCTGAAGCTCACCAGGGTGGTACCCACGACCTGTCGCCATGGGTACCATGAGCTCCGAGCATGTGTTGCCTTGGACAACAGTTCTGTCATCCACAGCATGCATTGAGCTAGTCATCCAGCATGCCACTTCCCAGCACGTTCCAACCGTGGACACGAAGGCACGAAGATCGTGACTCTCACCAGATGGATGAAATGTACCTATTTAGGAACACGTGATATACAATGATGCACGAAGCAAGAAATTGGTAATCAAGCTGCGTACCGATTATATGTGTAATGGAGTACAGCCGCCTGAGTATGCGTGTACGTCTGGTGCGAGCCATTGTAACTCTGCCATCGATGTGCACCGTGAGATCGCAGGCCTGGTTGTACACGGGCTAAGCTCTTTCCATTGCTGTACGCGATAAAGTAGTTTGGATTGCCGTGTGCAATCGCTTTGTAGTGCTGCATCATGGGAGTACGGTCAATGTGGTCAACCGCAACCTTGAACAGTGTCACTTCCTTTGCAGGGTCCACCACATGGTCATGCTCTGGCAGAGCTTCGTAATTTGGCATGACCACGGAGTGCACCTGCATACAGGCTAGATTGCGCCACTATCCTACAATGAGGTGTACTTGAGTATGCAAGCATCCGTGTGCAGTAAACTCGTCAATTGCACTTGTCCGTAGGTGGCTATGGCTCGTGCTTCAACGGCATGCTCTGAAAACCGTCCATGGAACATATGTAGGGCGATGCAATCAGTTACGCCACAGACAACGGTGACAGAGCCAATACAGCGCAGATCTACACCTCCGATGAAACGCCGTCAAGCAGTCCATGCATCGAGAAGGTGGCACTGCTTGCAGGGTACAGTAGTTCATCTGTGTCGATGTGGCCTATCCATGCTGCACCGTCCACTCTCGCTTGGTTGATCGCAACTGCACATCGAGTTGAACATAGATAAAGAAGAAGCCGCATCATCAAATTTGTGGATACATCGATACAGACATGTGCAGCCCAGTGACAGCTGTTTGTGCAGTGCGTACTGGCCATGTTCATGCTCTGCTTCACAAAGAGCTCTCCGTTGCAGGGCTGGCCAAAGAATTTGGCAAGCCAGTGCTCATGATGCGAGCGGTCGTGTTCATGCCACCACTTCAGCTTGTCGTCCTTCAGGAAAACCTGAAACAGTTTGGTAATATACTGGCACTTTGCTCTAATCCAGTCAAATTCTATGACTGCAACAATTCCATCAGCTTGGATGCATATGAGTCTGGACAGGGCATGAACATGAACCGATACTTACCTTGACCCCGACCAGCGCCCTCAGGGCGTCCACAACCTCAGGCTCCTGTGCATGCCCTTCAACAAAAAAGTAAAACAATGAAAATCCAAGAAGCTGATGATATCGTATCCACTGCAGAATTCGCGGCAGAGGCTCATTTGTTGAGCATGTGATGGCCAAGGGTGGCATGCGTGCTGGGCACCATGTGGTTACTTCACCAGGTGCACCCAGCATCGACACGCCAGTGCGACCACTACCATCACTGATAGACCCACCACGGCGAAACGAAGTCCTGGGCATGTTTTGCCCTGGCAGGCCAGACTCTAGCCCTGTGCCAGAGGTTTGCGGTATATGTGCAGGCTCGAGCATCTGCACAATGACCATGCCTTTGCGCTAATGTTGTCCGCATATCCGAAGTCTATCAGTCACCATGACACAGGTCAATATTACCACAGCGCTCAGAAGCTATCTGTTGGCCTAGTGCGTTCAGCGCAACCGACTTCATATCACATGGGAGTGCCGCGGCACCAGAGCCTACACTGACAATCCGTCGCAACCATCACGGCGAGAACATCGACAGACCGTACTTGAGGATGCCATCCAGCGTTCAGATCACATTTTATTTGACGCATAATTGTACGGGATATAGTGCCTGGTTCGCGTGATCATGAGAGTATGGCTGTGCACAAGGCCGTGCAATCGCCGTGCTGCGATACTCAACGCGCGCTCACAGTTGAACACGATCCGGGAAAATGGATAGATTGTGGGTGTCATACCTGACACCAGACAGCGTACAGTGCCACCAGCAGCAACGTGCATGCTGTTCCAAGCAAAAGCTGCCCATTCATGCTGCTCTCTCCCTTCATCCTGTTTACACACGCCAAACATTCATAGATTTTTAGTAGATTTGATTATGGTCGAGGCTTCTCAGGCGAGGTGAACATGTATGTTTACCGAGCAACTGATCGCATTGAACTATCTCACAGTAACACAAGCATGCAGCTCACACATAGTCTTACCATGCTGCAAACCTGCTGTGGCAAAGAATGGATTGTAAACCGAGTTTTGAGTCTGGAGTCGGGTGAAAGCCTGATTCAAGCGGACAGTAGACCACGATCGCGAAGCAGTGGCGATTTGACCTGCCACAAGGAATCATGCAATCTTCCATTGAAACAGCCGCAAGGCATCGACGTCACAAGCTGGCCCGTTGCGGCATTGCGGAAAACAGAGGCTGTCCACAGGTGCATGCATCACATCCACGCGTCTGTGTCAGGCAGTCGCCAAGATTAGTCGACGACGGGACACGACCGCAGCCATGGATAAGCCCTGCACCCCGCTACTCTCCGCCATTTGACATACCTGCTTTTCCAGTGCTTGTCACTCGCTAGCACAGTTCCGTGGCAACTGATGAACCGAGAAGATTGCTTGGCAACGGCGCGCGGCTGTTCAGAGTTACACAGAACCACACGCTTCTATTTCGACTGCTTACATGGTCTAGGTGTAGTCGTGCAAGTCGTGAGTCTTCGCAGATACGTTCAGGCGGCAACCGTAATGGACGCACACACTGTTCTTGCTTGAATCACAGCTTCAGGCACAGCATCGCTTAAAGAAATACACGTATCTCCAAGGCTGGAATGGCAAAAAAAAGGAAACGGGGTATCTTGGGCCCAGCAGCACACCACCATCGAGTGAAGTCCAGTGCACAACCTCAAAGTTGTCCCCCTACCTTGCAGCCCAATCTGGGTTGCGTACGATCTCAGAAAACATGCAAGTTGAAGTCTGAACTGCAGCAACAATGTTCTGTGATTGTGGGAAAGCTCTTGAGTGCTGCAAGTACTGGGGCTTCAGGCGGAACAGTAAAGGGACTATGCTTGCGACCGCACGTTACAAATAAACGAGCAGTCTACGCTGTTGTGTGCGAGACGCTGAAGCATGTGTCCATTCTAAAAGCCATTCTGCAAAGAACTGACTTTTTGGACTTGCACCCTTGGGTGCGTCTCAGACACTGCTCTTGAATTTTGTGTTGGTTGCACTGATAATAACTTTCAAGCTGCAATATAGATACCGATTGGAGCAGCAGTGGTGCTCCTATACGATCATCTGCTTGGGCAAGGCGTCAAAGGACATGGCAAAGCCGAACGGACATTTTTGGTACATTCGGCCTGCTTCTTGCAGAAGCAAGAAGAGCTGCTGGCAGGTCACGATGGAGCAACATCGTTGTCTGACCTGCTGCCAAGAGAAAACACACCGATGGGGAAACTATCTCAGCCACATACACAACGATACGTACGGTGCAACACGGCTTTGATATCAACTGCTGACGTCATCAGACTTTTGCATCAGCCACCCAAGGCATGGGGTGCCCAGCACCAGCAACAGGTTGCTTCTAAGAGCATTCAGTGTGAGCAAGGAATGCCAGATGTACTTGCTGTGCCTGCCGGAGTGATTGTGCACGATCACCCACTGGTGACGTCTGGGAAAGTCGTTATTCAGGTGCGTCATTGTCTACAAGATATCACCCGGCTTTGCACTCGTATGGCAATGCGACTGTCTCGCATGCTTAGGTGGCCTAAGGCAACCAAGAACGTTGGCTGCTCATGAAGCTTCACTTGTTAACATGCATGCAGTGTTTGAGGAATATTGTTAGTGCAACACGATTTCTCGTTGAGATACAGGGGCGGTCATCATGCATGCCAGCCCATGCGCTCGCGGCAAAGCCTGGATGGAATGTGTTGGATTGTTGTGCTGCTCCTGGCAACAAAACAACACATGTTGCAGCAATGGTGGGCAGTGCCGGCAGTGTCATGGCGTTAGACAAGGACAAGATGCGCTGTGAACTTCTCCAGCGCACTGTGACCCGGTGCAAGGCTTCCAACGTACAGGTTCTACAACAGGTGATGACTGCCTCAGCTCTTGTTGCCGCATTGTTTCTAGAGTGCAAGAAGTCCATATTCACTCATAAAAATGCAAGCATATGAGAATATGCTTAGCATATGAGAACATGTGCATGTGCTTGCTTGAAGGGCAGAGTAGGCGACACCTTTCCATGGTGTTTTGCTTTAGTTTTCCCCTTCAACATTAATCAGATTAAGTTGAGGGGTTACCCTTGATATGATCTTGCCCTGACAACTGTTTTCGGCAGCCAACCACATGGCAACTGGTTTGTATCGGGGCTATATGAAGGTGCCATTTTTCATGTGCTTGCGAGGCACAGTGTGGACTGATCATGGCATTCGCGATGCTTCAACGCTTGGCAAGATAATTTTTTGCTTTCATGGGCTATGGAGACGTTGCTACCACATGCAGGATTTTCTGAAGGTGGACCCGGGTGCCATAGATTGTCTGCGAATACAAGGAATCCTGCTTGATCCATCCTGCAGCGGATCCGGTACTGCAAAGACACGGATGGATTTCCTGCTGCCATGTAAACAAGGGCATTCAGATTCTGCCACTGTTTCCAGTCCAGATGATGGTGAACGATTTCCTGGGCCTACCAGCAACAGCACCCAGCGTGTGAAGTCGCTGGCTGCTTTCCAAACCCGTGCTCTGCAGCACGCACTCAAGTTTACCAGTGTACAGAGGATTGTATACTCCACCTGTAGTATTTACGTAGAGGAGAATGAGAATGTGGTGGCAGCTGTCCTACCCGAAGCGGAAGCTGCAGGATTCTACTTGGTGCGTGCCTTGCCTTTTTGGCACAGGCGTGGGTTGACCTCTGCCTTCCCTTGGGCTGACAACCTGGTCCGAGTGCATCCTGATTTAGATGGTGGTGATGGGTTTTTTGTCGCAGTATTCGAACGGGAGCGTGAAGATGATTGGCCTGAATAAATGACTTCATGCCTAGTGCCATCACTGCCAGGCACTATTGTTTTCGTAGACCGTCCAAAGCCAACAAATCAGATTTTTTGGTATGAACTATCAGGGGATACCCCAATAATATTTGTGAACGGTGACCACTTCTGCCATGTTCACCAGGGCTGGCTAGTTTGTGACATGACGAGTCTGCGGACGAGATTACAAGCTGATCACATTGTGCCCATGTACCGGAGGAACAGCGCGAACAAAAGTAATATGATTGCGACTAGGACAGTAGGATTCTTCAACAACCAGGTCTTTCCTGACACAAACTTTTGTCGGGCCTGAGCCAGAACTGATACTCCTCCCAAAAGCAAGCCCATAACACGGTCATCAGCGCTCTTCATTTGCTGAGCCATTCGGCGCGCATCCTCATCACCCATGTTAGGCTGATTCATCTTCATCAAGTTTGCAAGCTGTCCTTCGTCCATCTGTTTCATCATGTTCATAGCTTGCTTAATAGCTTTTGGGTCTTTCAGCATGTCGGCCATACCCCCAATTCCTGGTGCAGGCATGCTACCATCTCCCTCAGCAGTGGGAGAGAATGCTGCTCCACTCTGCCTAGCAGATGTAGCCATCTCCTGCATCCTTTGGAGTTCCCCTGGAGTCATGTTTTTCATCATCTCTGCGGATTGCTGCATAGCATAGCACCGCAGCTCGAAGGTACAGATTGTGAAGAATAACATAACAATGCGGAAGCTGGCATCTATGATTTCACCTGTTAACACACGCCACAGGCAAAATATTGTCAGATGCGTGATCCCTACTGGGGATGCTGCCTTTACCCTGTCAAGGGTGAGTGACTGGCCACAGATGGGGAGAACAGCGAGGTTGTGGACATCATGCTGGCGGGCAACAACATGCATGAGTGTTGCAAGCGTACACACAGGTGAACTGCGAGCAAACCTTTAACAGGAGCAAACCTTTAACACATCAGGATTGATGTCCATCCCAGGAGGTATCATTCCTGCACCTGCGGCGGCTTTGGCCATGTCCGCAACTTGTTCTGGGCTCATGTTGCGCATCATGTCCACAGCAACAGCCGGCTCCATTGGAGGTGCCCGTGCACCACCAGTTCCAGCACCAGCTCGACTAATATGCAGCTGTTGAGCCATGCCGACCATACTTTCCAGTTGCTGAGGGTCCATGCCTTGCATCATCTGCGCCATCTGCATGAACACAATTCAAATTATGTCGACTCGCACATGTCTGCAACAACGCCGCTCGGTTGTATTTGGCTGTGGGGTCGGTAGTTGTTTACCTGCTTTGCGGTTTTCCCATCCATATCAGGCATGCCTGCTGCCCTTGCTGTCTGGCGTAGCTGCTCTTCGGGCATGCTGCACATGGCATCAAGCCGTGCACGTGCAGCGTCAGCGCTGGCATGTCCTGATGACGTACCAGCACTCAAGCTCTGCGCTGCGGGAAAAGGAGCATTGGTTTGTGCTGGTTTATCTGGCAGCACTTCCTCAATAGTTACACTGCCATCGTTGTATGCTATCGGCTCGGATGTATCATCTCCAGATTCGGCCAGTCCTTTCTTTGCGCCTGATAATTTCACCCTAATAAGATCGAGTTGTGCAGAGTCACCAGACGGGCACATATCTGCTGCCTGCTGCAAATCCTGAGTTGCCGACCTGAAAGCTCGAAGATGAAGACGTGCTTGACCACGTCGGTACAATGCTTTCAAGTTTGGACCTCCTGCAGAGCACATGTGCATCTGACCGACAAGAACAATCGCTGAATGTGCAGAGCCAGTACATCAACATACATGATGCGGATCTCTTACTTTGGAGTACTTGGGAGCAGATTTCTTCGCATGGTCTCCATTCTTCAAGCTTTAAGTGACACATTGCCTTGTTCAACTCACAAACGACTTTTAGATCCATAGCCTCTGCTGACGATTGAGAAGCAAGATTTTGTAACGCTTGATTGTACTTAGTTATTGCATCCGCATGATTCCCTGCCTTGTGCAATGTGTTTCCATTTTCCTTCAGAGTGCGTGCACCAGACAGATGATAAGGTGTCTGGCCTGGTGGGATCACCCCCGGAGAGCCCCCCATGCCCATGTTGGCCGCCATGCGCTGCATATTAGCCATCTGCTCCGGGGACATTTGGCTCATCATTTGCTGCATGTTAGCCATTTGCTCTGGCGTCATGTTCCGCATCATGTTCTGCGCTTGATCCATCATCTACGCAAGCACCCACACATCTGTTTATAACCTTCGTCAAGATCAAGCATTGAACTAAGTAGGGTGCAGCGGGAAGTCAAACACGATGTCGAACAACATACCAACAGCTCATATGTTCGCGCAAAGCAAGATGATGTCACCGATCATTCAGATCCAAGACAGAAGCCTAAATTATAGCATTATGCATACCTGAGGATTCATGGCGCTGGAATTGCTATCGCTCGCAGTAAAACAGGTGAGGCAGCCGAGGTAGCAAATGTCTCGGTGTTCAGGTCTACAGAGAATTTGCGGTACCGATGCGATCAGTCACCACATACCAGTTTGAAACGTTGGTTTAAATGTATTGCACACAGTTTTATGCGTTGCCAAAGCGGTCCAGCAGGGCTGGTGAATCAGAACTTAACATGAGCTCGCGTCGCGATGCATCGTACCTCCTGACCGGGCCGAGGCAGGTGAATTATATGACATTCAATACATACAGAACCTGCGATCACGATAGAAGACATGTGCTCCGGCGCCATCTGGGCTGTGCAAGACGAACGTGTTCATGCATGGGCAATTGTTCAGTGGTATGGCTCATCAAGGCATCAGGTGGGAAAAGAGACGAGTTTGATCTTCCGACCACCTAAAATTGCAATCAAGTCCACATCAAATTCACAAGAGACTCCATTATCAATAGCAGTTATGGGCTGCAACGTGACAGTGGCTTCATATGGCGCAACATACTGTGCCAGATACTCAGTTTACATGATACAGATTTGTGTCAGAAACGGCTGTAGGAGGCCGCTGGTGCTGGGCCGAAACGGCACCACTTCAGGGTACTGCATCTGGAGGATTACTTGCCCTGACGCAAAGCCTGTTCATACCGCGCCGCAGCATCGTCCCAGTTGATCACATTCCAGATGGCTTTTAAGTAGTCTGGCCGGACGTTCTTATACTGTAGGTGTACAAATAGGTTAAATGGATGGAAAATGACGAATGACAAAAAGAACCACAAGCATCAAAGCTTCACAATCCACAGCGCACCTGCAAGTAATACGCGTGCTCCCATACATCAACGCCAATCACAGGATCAAATCCCTGCACACTGTAATGGTGAGCCAACATGCTCTGCCGAGTGGATGCAGTCCAGTATCAGAAGTTCTGGTACACAGCAACGCTCAAGCTAATCGCTTGATCATGTGCCGACATTGCGCACATGCACACAACACAAAGCACAAAAATTAGTAGCCCGTGCCAAGAATCTTTGCTGCAACGAGCCGGTGATGCCATGGTATTCGTGCTTTGACAGACATGGACAAGCCCTGCAATTATAGATGGGAGACAGACCGGCACAACATGAGCCACTGTGTCTTGGTTTGGGGAGGTGATGATGGCCAGCTTCCCAGTTTCACGCTTGCAAGCCAGCCAACCCCAACCCGAACCCTGCAGCCATAGACTGATCATGGAAAGAGAAATGGATGCTGCTGTATAGCATAATCGCACACCGGCGCCCATGTCACACATATATTAGTGTGTACGTTCACAAGGGTTGTCACATGCGGCAGCGAATCTCACTTGGAATGATCCGTGGTGTACCATGTAACTGGACGCATGTACAGAGCCGATCTGCAGTGGATTGTCACAGGCTGCCAAGCATGAACTTCACAGATTTCAAACAACAATTTCCCATAACACAGAACAAAGCGTCCAGGTCAGTAACGAAGATTGCTACTTGGCAAACAGACGCACAGCAACGTTAGTCCAATGGCATACAGACAGCACACGTATCATGTACAGGGGACATGTGCCATGCAATTTACGACTGAATATCACACCACACAAGTCTATCCTTTTCTCCATTCACGTCCGACGCTGTTCTGGATGAGGAAACTGCATGATTGCTTGACTAATGTGCTTTTGGTCACAACACAGTATGCTTTTGCCACCCCTATAAGAATCCTTTGGCATATGCTCCGATCATGGAACCACGACATCTTACCCGAGATGCTGACCTGGGACCAACACCAAGTGCACACAAGCAACCAGGTCGTCCAGGTAAACTTTAGAAATAAGTACAGAAATAAGGGAACCACAGGAAAATTATGCTGCATGCGTCTACATATAGACAGATAATGAGTGAAACTTGCATTGTTATATGAGTGCAGGACAAGCCTTCCTCTGACAAACAATGAAATGTGTCTGTATTCCCACGTGAATGTGGATAGCCCGCACCTGCACAGCTGCGCTTTCTGCAGATAACTTTGACTGAAGTTGATCCATACTCCCGAAATCACGCTTAATTGCCTCAAGAAGGTTTCCTGAGCAAGGCCGTGCATCCTGCAGACGCTCGTCATGGGGTGCATGTACACACTAACAAGCAACACAGCGAAGATGAAACTCTGCACATACAATCTGGAGAGTAGCAAGCACCATGCATGCGTACCTTCGCCGGACAGAGGTTCTTCCAGAAAATCGAGTGATTCAGGTGCCCTGCGCATCCAGCACACATCGATCGCGGACTGTGGGATGCAAACTGATGACGCCGCCAGAAGCGGCTGGTCCTTCTTATTCAGTAACCACACGTAGGTTGACGCAAAGGGGACCGTGATCATGTATGGCAGCATACGTTTTGCGCGGCAGTCAAAGAAAGCACTCACCTCCTCCGTTGAAGTGCAATGCGCTGCTGATCTTCGGAGCAGACACCGCGTCCTGTTTGCTCTCAGACTCCGCCCACTGCTCCAATGCTTTGTTGTAATTGGTGACGTACGCCTGATGATGCTTGCTGTGGTGAAGTTCCATTATCTCAGCACAAATGAACGGCTCCAGCGCTGAGTACGCGTAGGGCAAGTCAGGCAACGAAACCGCATCGGCACCTGCAGGAAACGTGGAAGCAGCGCGTGCCAGGGATGTGCTACAGATGGAGCTGAAGCGTGTTAGCTGTGATTGTGCCATGATGATTCGCTTTTCAGGCAAGAACGCAGGTGACAGGACTGTGTTGGTCGCAAATTGCCAACAAACCCCAAGTTGAGGACCATAATGCACGCCATGTGATCTTTGTGAGTGCGGCGTTCTTTCCCAGTTCCTGACAAGGCTCAAAGTTGACACCGCGGTGTCATGCATTTGAGCCGGGTGCTTCAGCAAAGGGACGACACTGCATGCGACTTGTTTCAGTTATCACAAGCACCCTGGCTGTCATGAAGATGAGAACAAATACAGGTTGAGTACCCACGTTTATGTGACAATTTTCCCTCACAGCGACGGTTCGACGGTTTGTATCGGATCCATGTCAAGACTGAGTTCTAAGACCTTGGCAAGTTTTTGCACGTACATTGTGTGGTGATCATTTCATGGCGCATGTGCATTTTATTCAGATGCCATGTCATCTCCAGGAAAACCAGGAACGACGTCGTCGCGGCAGCCCACGTCAAAGACGGCAAAATCCAGCGGGACAGCCAACATCGCAGGAAATGAGGGGCAACCTTATGTTTATACATCAATCAAAAAGCTGATTGAGAGCGTGGTTTGTGCCTCGCAGTCATGATGTTTAAGCATGTGCAACAGGGCGCTACAGTCATGTCATCCTGACTGCTGTGTGCAGGGAGTGGAGGAGTACGAGCCTCAAGTTGTCGACATGATAATTGATTTTATATACTCCTATACTACGGATGTATTGAGGGATGCACAAGCGTTTGGAGATGGTGCTGGACAAACACCAGGCAATGTAAACCTTGCGGACGTTGAGCTGGCAATGCATTCCCGTGCAGACATGAGCTTTGCTCAAGCTCCTAATCTAGAGGTGAGGTCTTCCTAATCTGTGCATCTTCTGTGCTGCAGATGTATGGCAGCTGTACTGGTTTACTCTGCCACAGCATGTGCACACATGTCAGCACGGACTGTGAAATATGTGCAGGCCCTGTTTGCTATCTCGGAGAGAGTCAATTCAAAACAACTTCCTGACATCATCGGCGCCCCTGGTCTCCCACTCCCACCGACAAACGCAATGCTAGCAGCAAATGCACAATTCCGTTGTGATGGTGATGACCCAGCCACAATCGCTGGTAGCTCAATGTCTGCTGAACCAGTGGTTCCAACGCCATCTGGCATGGCTGTACCAGTTGCACCACCTCAGATGCCATTCAGCGTGCCTACGGTGCCAACTGCCGTGACCGGGGCACACAACGGGCAACGGATTCCCTCCGCTACTGTTGCAGCTGCAGTGGAGCCTGAAGGCATTGCTGTGGCTGGGCCCGAAGCTGAAAATGAAAGTTTTGTTCATGAAGACATTGACATGTCCGATGAAGTCCCTTTTATACCACCACCTTGACCAGGTTTTGACATGCTGTGGACTCGGCAAATTGGAGGATTGTGGACTAGCAATGATTTTCCATTTCTGGTAGTTCATGATTTTTTTGTAGCCGTGCCAAGAACTCCCCAAATATGATCCTCGCAGTGCTGGGCGTGCACGTTTGCGGTCATATCTGGTATGGTGACACAGTGATGGTCAACTGTTGTGAGGCATGTATGCTCCTATGCCCTGGGCAGGTAAGATCGACGTGTGCTTGACACTATCTTCAGGTAGGCACAAAGCAGCATGGCTCGCTGTGATAACACGTGCAATCGATGCGATCCAAAGAATGTGAGTATGTGACAATTATTCGAAGAGCTTGAAGGTGATTTCACAGTCAACTGTTTGCGTCATGTAGCACACGAAGATTGCTGATGCCTGGCAACAAGGTCACAGTGTATGTAACTGCAAGATCTCGCCGCCCTCATTCTTGACAGTCCAGATGCTGACATATCTCCATCTTCTCGATCACCTTATGACTCGGCATATGTTCGACATCCTACGTTGCCGGCGTCATATATCACAACCTATTCAGATACATACCAGAATTCCTGTGCACTGCCACTAGTGTATTTATTGACTTGTTCCCACAAGACTTCTTGTTTTATGATTCAGCTCTGTAAACACCGCTCCTGCAACTGCGTTGTTCTGCAACCAATGAAATAGCGATGTCAACTGTCTCTCACACTGGTGGTCCAGAAGTAAGTAGGTAATTTGGGTGTTACGTCCCCGCCCAGGGCAGAACATGCATTTTTAGGGGTCACCCAATCGGGATTCCTCCGCTCACCTAGCACTCACCGCAAGTCACGGTATTTCCTCCTGCGCTGTGTGGGGTGGTCACGTGTGAGCTAGCGTGCAACCGCACATGGCAGGTGTTGAACCCGGGGCCACTCCTTTGTTCATTAAATGAAAACAAATAGAAGTCAACTTTTCCACAATCGGCTCGAGCATCACACCAACTGGACACCGGCCGCAGCGCCCCCACTGGTGTGGGTGGACAAGTGCAACACAGGGGAACCAACAACAGCATAGACGACAGCATCCTGGCACAAGACGCCTGCGACCTGGGCCGTTCAGCAGCCACGCACGACGAAACGACCACCTACACAGCCTCAACGCCCACACTTCCTCCGCACACAGGATGTGGCCCACAGACAGTGTGTACACATGCTGTACCGGTGCCGAGATACCTCCACCGAGGGCTATCACAGGCCTCACAGGCCATCATGGTGATCTAAAACCGCACGATGCCACGCATCCTGCATGGTGTAGAGCCGTGTATGGCGCACAGCTGTGGCGGATTGCACACCCCAAAATCGTAGTCGATGCAGTTCTAGATCGATATCTGGCGCATGCTGCAAAATACACGTGGCATGCAGGCGTTTCCACAAGCCACGGAATTGTATTGAGCCCATACAATCCGTTGTGGAATCATGTGCACACATCCTCTAGACTCGCGGGGCAACTGTCGGATCTCCCGTTCAGGGGCGTGCGTGAGGGCGTCGGACGCTGCTACCCGGGCTGCTTCGCATGACCTGCAGCTGTATGCGTGCACAAGGATATTCCCACATGCTACTGGTGGGGTCATCGCTGGATTGCTTGGGCGCAGCAACTTGGCATGCTTTGACCAAGCAAGGCGGTTGACATACCCCTGCACTGCAACCTGATCACCTTGTTGGCTAGCACCTGCGACCCGGCAGCCCGGCTGCTACGGTCACTTATTAGACAGAGCCTTCGGATCAGAACGCCAGTGAAAAATGCACAAACAGGAAGACGAAATGATCAAGTAGGTTTGCAACTATGTGGCATCGTTGCCCCTAAATTTAAAGTTACCCATAAGTCTGCGAGCGACGCGGCCACTGCGGCCGTGCACAGCTCCTTCCCGGGTGGACGCCAGGACGAGGATGTTGCGTCTGCGTGTTACACGGAGATCAACCCAAAATCCCGGCAGCGCCAAGGGGTAAGTCACAAGCTAACCCAAGCACACGACAAAACAACCAACACAGCAGATCAACCATACATTCTAAATAGACGTCACACCCATAATCACCCACTGACCCAGACGTCCTACATAAACACCCAGACAACAGTAAAACCACTCGCCAAACAACGCGCAATTTCCCCAACGCGGCACCCGCAAATCACAAACACCTGACACACACAGAGCCGGCCGTGGAATCCAGCTTGCCCCAGAGCCCTGCACACCCCATCGTCGCTAGACAAGCGCGTCACGGGCCACCCACCCATGACGGCAAAGGCCAGCGCGCGGCCCCCCCTTCCC